>RCUC01168895.1:0-76095 GCA_003697995.1 Taxidea taxus jeffersonii
TAGGCAGTAAAGACATTCTAATGATACTAATTCTTCCAATTCATGAGTACAAAGTATTTTTTTATTTATTCAAGACTTCTTCAATTTCTTTCATTAATATCTTATAGTTTTCAATATATAATTTTTTCTTGTAGTTTCAATATACAGGGTTTTCACCTCCTTGTTTAAATCTATTCTTAAGTATTTTATTCTTTATGATACAATTGTACATAGGATTGTTTTCTTAATATTTTTCCAACAATTCATTTTTAGCATAAATAAATGCAATAGATTTTTGTGTATTGATTTTTGCATGAGAAAAGACAAAAATACAATCACTATGATAAGAGGAAATAATCTTAGAGTTGTTAGATATTAGAATTATCTGACAAAATTTTTAAGATAACCACCATACAAAGTCTTCAACAAGTTATTATAGACACATTTGAAACAAATGAATAAATGGAATGTCTCAGCAAATAAGTACAAGATATAAAGAAGAACCAAATGGAAATTTTAGAACCTGATATGAAAATAACCCCCCAAAATATTTTTGTTTAAGTGAATAACTAGGATCAACAGCAGAATGCAAGGGACAGAGGCAAAAAGTTGGTGAACTTAAAGATAGTAAAATAGAAAATGAACTGAACAACAGAAAGAAAATAGGCTAGGGGGGAAAAAACAAATAAACAAAGCCTCAGAGATCTGTGGGACCATAATAAAGGGTGTAGCATCCATAACATTGGAGTTCCAGAAAGAAAAGAGAAAAGGTAGAGCTAAAAAAGTACTCTAAAAATTAAAGGTTGAAATGTCAAATCTGGCAGAAGATATAAGCTTTCATATTCAAGAAGGTGGGCAAACCTTGGAAAAGGACAAATATAAAGAAATTTATGGCAAGACACATCATAATCAAACTTCTGAAAAGTAAGACAAAACCAAAATTTTGAAAGTAATGAGACAAAAACAAAGCTAACGTATAAAGAAGAAAAACTGAATGACAGGATATGGGAATACCATTGCATTTTCCAAGTGCTGAAATAAAGGAACGAAAATTCAGAATCCTATACCTAATGAAAATATCCTTCAGGACAGAATGGGAAATCTGGACATTCTCTGTTGAAAGTGAACTTTGAATTTGTCACCAACAGACCTATCCTAAATAGGGAGAGTGGTAGAAATAATAGTCAAAGGAATAATAGGTAAAGAAAAATCTCTAAATAGAAAGGTAACATTTCAAGAAGGAACATTTGAACACAAAGCAGGAAGAAAGAACACAGTAAGAGCAAAAATATGGGCAAATATGATAGACATGACTTCTCATTTTGTGTTTTCCAAGTCTTTTCATGACTGATGTGGTACTAAATGTGTTTACAGAAAATATTTTTAAATTATATTTAATTAGGAGAGGACAAAGAGTAATAAAGAGATATAAGTTTTCTACACCTGACTCAAATTGGTATGTCAATGTCAGTAGACAGTGATAATTTATGTATATAAAATGCAATACCTAGAACAATCACTAAAAAAGCAATAAAAGACATCCATTCAAAATAATATAGAGAAATCAAAAAGAAATTCTAAAGAGAATGTTCAAGTAGTCCACAAGAAGATAGGAAAAAGAAAACAGAAAACAGAACAGACACATATCAAAAAACACAGTGGTGAATTTAAGCCCTAACATATCAATAATTATGTTGAATATAAATGGTTTATATTTAACAACACTTAAAATGGTTTAAGTACAACACTTAAAAATAGAGATTGACAGAGTGGATTAAATAATATGACACAAATATTCTGTGAAAATAAATTTTAATTATAATATACATAGGTTGAAAGAAAAAGTGTAGAAAGAGACCTATTATATATAGACACCTTAATTAAAGGAGGACAGGAGGGGCACCTTAGTGACTCAGTTGGTTAAGCAGCCAGCTCTTGATTTTGGCTCAGGTCATGACCTCATGGGTGAGATCAAGCCCTGAGTCAGGCTCCCTTCCCAATATCCATCACCCAGCCACCTCATCCCTCCCATCCCCCTCCATTCCAGCCACCTTCATCAAGATAAAAAGCTTTTGCACAGCAAAGGAAAACAGTCAATAAAACCAAAAGACAACTGACAGAATGGGAGAAGATATTTGCAAATGACATATCAGATAAAGTGCTAGTATCCAAAATCTATAAAGAACTTATCAAACTCAACACCCAAAGAACAAATAATCCAATCAAGAAATGGGCAGAAGACATGAACAGACATTTCCGCAAAGAAGACATCCAGATGGCCAACGGACACATGAAAAGGTGCTCATCATCACTCGGCATCAGGGAAATACAAATAACTGCTTTTATTATAAAAGAGAGAAAGTCTGAAATCAATGATCTAAGATTCTACAACAAGAAATTGAAAAGGAAGAACAAAATAAACCCCTAGCAGGACTAAGTAGAAAGACTGGTAGACTAGTAAACTAGTCTACTAAGGACTAGTAGAAGGAAGGACATAATAAATGCAAGATCAAAAATTAATGAAATTGAAATCAGAAAAACAATACACATTCAATAAAAACAGAAGACTTTTGCTCTATAAAAGACTGGAGAAAGACAACTATATCATGATCTCCCTGATATGAGGAAGTGGAGATGCAACGGGGGTGGGAGTTAAGGTGGTAGGAAAAGTAAAAATGAAACAAGATGGGATCGGGAGGGAGACAAACCGAAAGAGACTCTTAATGTCATAAAACAAACTGAGGGGGGTGGAGGGAAGAGGGGTTGGGAGAGGGTGGTGGGGTTACATTATATGTTTAAATAAAGCTTAAAGTTAAAAAAAAATTTAAAAAAAAAAAAGACTCCATGAAGAATATGAAAAGGCAAGCTGCAAACTGGAGGTAAATATTTGTAAACATATATCAAACAAATGATCTAGGTTTGGGCAAAGGACACAGATATTTTATTTCAGAGGGCATACAAGTGGCAGCTAAACACATGAAAAGATGTTCAACATCATTAGCCCATAGGGAAATACGAATTAAAATCACAATGAGATGTCATTGTATACTATCAGTATAGCCAATGAGAGCGTACAATGCAGTGCTAATGGGAATACAAAATGGTACAGCCACTGTAAGAGTTGAACAATTTCTTAATAAACCAATATGAAACCACCAAACCACCCATTAATTACACCTCTGGACATTTATTCCAGAGAAATAAAAACTTAATTTCAGGTAAGGATGTAGACACAAATGTTTGTAGCAACAAATTTTATTCATGAGAACTCCCAAACTGGCAACAAACCAAACATCTTTTGAAAAGTGAATGGTTAGTCTGTGGTACATCCCTACAATTGAATGCGATTTAGCAATAGAGAAGAAGCTATTGGGAAAACTGAATGGGAAGAAATCAGGGAGGAAGACAAACCACGAGAGACTCTGGACTGAGGATTACAGAAGAGTGGAGGGTGGAGAGATGGGGTAACTGGGTGATGGATATCAAGGAAGTCATGTGTTTTCATGAGCCCTGTGTGTTACATGCAACTTATGAATCATTGAGCACTACATCAAAAACTAATGGTATACTATATGCTGGCTAATTGAACATAATAAAATATTTCTTTAAAAAAAAAGAAGGAAAAAAAATTTAAAAAGAAGGAAATATTGATGCTTGCAACTACTTGGATCAATTCACAGAAAAGTATACTGAGTGAAAAGGAAAAAAAAAGCCAATTCCCGGATGTTACATACTGTATGATTCTATTCATATAACATTCTTAAAATGACAAAATCAGAAATGAAGAACAGGTAAATGTTCGTCAAGGCTTATGGACAGGGGGCAAGGGCAGATAGAGATGAGGGAGAGGCAGGAGGGAAATGCATTTGACTTTTATTTTTTTTTTTTAAGATTTTATTTATTTATTTGTTAGAGAGAGAGCGCACGAGCACAGGCAGACAGAGTGGCAGGCAGAGGCAGAGGGAGAAGCAGGCTCCCCGCCGAGCAAGGAGCCGGATGTGGGACTCGATCCCACGACGCTGGGATCAGGACCTGAGCCGAAGGCAGCCGCTTAACCAACTGAGCCACCCAGGCGTCCCTGCATTTGCCTTTTAAAGAACAATAAAAAATATTCATAGGGTAATGGATTTGTTCCATAATCTTAACTGCATTGATGTCAGTATCCTGGTTGTGATATTGCATTATAGTTTTCCAAAATGTTGCCATTGGGATGAATTGGTTAAAGCTTACAATTGCATTTGAATCTAAGATTATCTTAAAATTTTAAAAAAATAATTAAAAATGTTTGTTTGACCTTTCAACTTTTATCTATTTATTTTTTATAGGTATATATTTATTCTCCCTGCATTACTACAACATACTTCATTTCTGATTTCACAGGAAAGCTTTCTCAATTATTTATCCTTAATATATTTATATTATATTTATATTATATATAATTTATATATAATTTATATATAAATTATAAATTATATATAATTTATATATAATAATATATATATGTCTCTCAAATATAATATATTTAATTAATATATCCAATATATTTATAAACACTCTTCTATAATCTATAAAGAAGTTCAAAAACTCTTAGTATGTTACAGGCATCAATCATGAATTTATGGTTAAATATATCAAATACTTTATTTTATATTTTTATTAGTTTTTTTTTCCTTTTAATCTGTTAATGTGGTAAATTTGAGTGATTGTTTTTTGAATGAAAAAAGAACATTTTTTTTTTCCTGGAATAAAACCAATGTTCTTGTGGTATATTATTTTATATATTGCTGAATTCAATTTTCTAAACTTATTTTTAAAAATTATTCATTTGGGATGCCTGGGTGGCTCAGTTGGTTAAGCGGCTGCCTTCGGCTCAGGTCATGATCCCAGCGTCCTGGGATCGAGTCCCACATCGGGCTCCTTGCTCGGCAGGGAGCCTGCTTCTCTCTCTGCCTCTGCCTGCCTCTCTGTCTGTCTGTGCTCACTCTCTCTGATAAATAAATAAAATATTTTAAAAAAATTATTCATTTATCTTCATGAGTGAGATGGACTGGTCAGGTTTTGATTACAGTGTTTTACTGACAATATCTTTTTATCTTCTTTGAAAGAATTTATAATTTCTTATTTCTTCCTTATATGTTTGGTAAATTGGAACATAAAATTATCTGGGCATGGAGTTTTTGTTGGTTTGTTCTCATGTTTTATTTCTTTCCCAAAAGGATGTATTTAGTTATGGATTCAATTTATTTAATAGTTACAAAACTATGCCATATTTTAAATATTTCTTATTTCAATTTTGGAAGAGGTGTTTATCTGGGATGTGTCAATTTTACTTACATTGTCACCTATGTTTGCCTTGACTTCTCCTACATTTGGCAAATTCCCTTTAAGGGTCTCCATTTTCCTTTCCTAACATCTTGACTTAGTAAAGACCAATCCAATCCATCAGAAATATTTTAATGTGGGACGCCTGGGTGGCTCAGTCATTAAGCGTCTGCCTTCTGCTCAGGTCATAATCCCAGGGTCCTGGGATCAAGTCCCACATCAGGATTCCTGCTCAGTGGGAAGCCTGCTTCTCCTTCTCCCACTCTCCTTGCTTGTGTTCCCTCTCTTGCTGTCCTCTTTCTGTCAAATAAATAAATAAAATCTTTAAAAAAAAAAAAAGAAATATTTTAGTGTGTTAGGGGTGCCTGGGTGGCTCAGTCAGTTAAGCTACTGACTTGGTTTGGGCTCAGGTCATGATCTCATGGGTCTTGAGTTTGAGTTCTAAATAGGACTCCAGGGGGAACCTGCTGGAAGATTCTCTTCCTTTGCCCCTCCCCCACTTGTGCATTTTTTTTCTCTCTCTCTCTGTCTCTCAAATAAGTATAAATCTTTAAAAAAATTTTTTAAACTTCAGATTTATTGGGAAAAATAATGGTAACAATTCCTGAATGTCTTCTACCTGCAGGTTTTTCTCCCAGTACATAAGCAGGTGTAAAAAGATCTATAAGAGGTATAAGTAGTTCTGTTCAAATTCATTGTACATCTATCAAGATTCAAATACAAATGGATACATTTATTTTATTTTTTAAAAATGTGGCTTCTTATGTTCTAAAGCTATATTTATTTATTTGAGAGAGAGGGAGTGAGCACAAGTGGGGGAAAGGGCAGAGGGAGAGAATCCCCAGCAGACTCCCCATTAAGCAGGGACTGGGGGCTTGATCTCAGGACCCCAAGATCACAACCCGAGCCAAAATCAAGAATCCATCACTCAACTGACTGAGCTACCCAAAGGCCCCCAAATGGATATATTTTAAACCACTTACTGGATCAAGCCCTGACCTACCTAAAATTTCTATGTTACATTTACCACTTCCACACTATTGTTTTTGAGAATATTCTCCCAAAATGTTTTCTACATTTACATGTAGAAAAGCCTGGGACTAATTTCCATAAAGTACTAAGATATGGCTTCCATTATATCTCATCTTTGTTACAGTTCTTTTTACATCTTTTACTTTCAAAAACAGTCAAATTTTTCAGAGTCCAAGTTTATGTATATGTGAACACAGTATTTAACCTTCACTGTTTCAAGTCAGGGAGAAGAACTGTAACAGCTCATACTTTCCAAACTTAGAAAATTCAAAGAAAAAATTCAGCAAGCAGAGAAGATTGGAAAGTGTTGAGAACTGGAAATTCCCCCACTTACTCATGGTTACCTGTGTTGACCCTTTATAGTAAGCAATTAGAAAGCACATGCACACCTGTGATTTAAAAATAAATTTTACCAACTTGCATAATTTATACTAATTTGAGACAAAATGTTAAAAACTGAAGGTTTGATTCCCAAGATTAAAAGCCATTCAGAAACCTAATTCACCCATTGAAAGAAAAAAGAAGTTTCAGGAAAAAAGAAAATGATGAACACTTTGTCTCCGGAAATTGTCTTAGGTCGGAAGTTTGCGGTCCCTATGAACGTGTGCTACCAAAAGCGTCCTCCTGAGCTGTGTCTGATAAGGACTGTATATCCTGTCTTCTCTGCATCACTTTGCATCTAGCTCATATTACTTCATTTCCTTTCTGGGACCTTGCCCCGGATTCTTCATATAAGGTCAAGAGCTGCACTGACTTCTGGTGTCCTGAATGGCTTCTTCCAAATTTGTCCAGACACTAATTTCTCTAAGCCTCACTTTTCTCTAATGAACTACGAAGTGTTAATGATAATCTCTGCCTGTGGATATCCCTCAATATTTTGATATGTTATATATGAAATAAGGCATACAACATCTCTGAAAGAATACACATATGTTGTTATGTGTATAGGAGACTGAAAAAAAGTTTAGTTGCACTAGTTTTGTTTCTTTAGTTTTCTTCATGTGTTTCTTTGCTTTGGAGAATTGAATGCATCTGGACTAACCACACAGGAAGCTTGCTTGCTTCCATATTTAGATGAATAAGGGGTAACTGAAAAGCCTGACCCCAAAATCTTTCCTGCATCACACCCTGACTCTCTACACTTGGCTTTGTCCTACATACTGTAATTCCACATGTCAAGACAACTTTCTTTGATTTAACAAATACTGATTAGTAATATGAGCATATACTTTATTGTATATAGTAAGACACTCTGGTGAGTGAAATGGCACCCTTTTTCATAAAGACATCAGGACAAGTGTCAACCAGAACTGGGTTGGACAAACCTTATTCATTGTTCTTCCACTGCTTTATGTGAATCTCAGTCGATTGCTTTCTCAAATCTATGGGAGGTTTCTTACACTTAAAAAAAAAAAAAAAAAAGACTGGGGAAGCAGAGTAGGGTTCATGGAAATATATTAATTTTGCAGTAAAATTCTGGTTATTGTAAAGGACTTGAATAGCAGGAGTTCTGGTGAATACTTAGAAGGCCCACAGATGGCATATATTCTCAGCAATTTGACTGGTTTTTATGTTTGTGGAGGCTGCCTACTTCTACCGATACAAGTGTGGTTTCAATAGAATACTTTGGCTACTCCCATAAAAACAGAAAAATTGCTTCAGAAAAAGATAACAGATTTTGATCAATGTTATAATGTTTACAGGTATTTATTTTCTTTTTTAAGGATTTATCTATTTGAGAGAGAGAGAAGGTGAGAGAGAGACAACTTGTGTGGGAGGGCAGAGGGAGAGAAAGAATCTCAAGCAGACTCCAGGCTGAGCACGGAGCCCAACACGGGGCTCGATTCCATGACCTTGGGATCATGCCCTAAGCCAAAACCAGGAATTGGACCCTTAACTGACTTACCACCCAGGTCCCCCAGATATTTATTTTCTTAAAATAAGATCTCATTATCATTTTTTTGTGCCCAGTGGTCTACATATATAGTACATATTACACATATGAAGTATATAATACATGTCACATATATATGTACATGTGTCTATAAATATTAGCATATAAAAATATATACGCTTAATATCCATTTAGTTGATTATGGCTGAAAAAACAAGAAGACTTGAGCATACAGGCAAGTGTCTTAGTGTCATGAGCATTGTCAGAAGTGGACCTAGGAGACAGCAACTTCCTCTGTCTGTGTCCTAAACAGACACTGGCCACATTGCATCATTGCAGTACGAATGCTGTGACTTCTTAGTTTTATCATTTACATCAAATGCAAAAATTTCCCTTTTAATGACTTATGTCAAACCGATTCCTTTATACATCATTAAATGCCTCGTATATACCAAACACCATAGTAGAACACTAATTTTCTAGTTTATTGTTTTTTCTTCACAAAACTTTATAAGTTGGATGCTGTTAATTTAATTTACAGATAACAAAGCCAAAGCTCAGTGGAACTGCGGAGTTAACGAATGTTTGAGCTGATATTCACATACATTCTGTCATGTATCTACCCAATAAATATTTATTGAATTCCTTCTGTGTTCTTGGTACTATTTTATCCTAGAGATTCATTGCTGAATAAGTTAGCCATGCCCCTGCTCTTAAATATGTTACTTTCTAGTAAGGGAAATAATAATTATCATGATAATTGTTTTTTGAGAGAAAAAGTGTGTGAGCAGGGAGGGACAGAGGGATAAGGAGAGAATCTCAAACAGGCTCCCCACTGAGTACAGAGCCAGATGTGGGACTTGATCTATGACCCTGAGACCATGACCTGAGCTGAAATCAAGAGTCAGATGCTTAACCTTAACCAACTGAGCCAGTCAGGTGCCCCAATAATGATAATTTTTAAAACTATAGAGATAAACATACACATATATCTAATGAGCTACAAAATTTCAGACGAGAATATATTTAACAAGTGAGTGAGGTAATAAATTGTGGCCGATGGGAGGTAATTTATACAGAGGGTCAGAGAAGTTCTTACTGAGAAGGTGACATGTGAGGTAACATAAATCAGAAGTGTCAGCCATGGAAAATCCGAAAGTGGAGAGAACAAGAGCAAGAACATACTTCATAAAATTAAGATAAATTCAGCTTTTTCAAGGAACAGAAAGAAAGCATAGTGACTTATAGGGAGCAAGAGGGAAAATCGTGGAAAATGATTATTTATCTGTAAAATCTATACTCTTTTAATAATTCTAATCAGCCTAATTGTTCTGGAATATTCATTCATACCTAAAAAATAATTAATGTCTGATTAAGAAAGTTATGTTTTTCACACAAATATGGGAATCATAAGAGGGGGAAAGGCACATCAGTAAGGGGTTAAACTGGACCACCATGCCTAGGGTAGTCCAATGAGCTGTTGAAAACTGCTCTGCATGTGGAGAACGTGCAAGGCAAGGATTACCAGTGTGCGTAAAGATACTTTCTTTCTGTCTCTTTATAGAGAGACTTGAGAGAGTTCAAATACTGTTGCAGATTTGTAACTGCTCTATTATCCTGTTACTTGACCCCCCAGAACCGTTCTTGAGCCTCAATGTCATAAAAATAAACACTGAACAGACAAAGATAGCCAGGCAGAGTTTATGAGAGATAGCTTGTATACGAAGGAATCAACAAGAAAGAGGAATGTTGCTCTCCAAAGGGGTAGTATGCAAGACTTATAAAGGCGGTCTTCCAAAGGGTGAGGGGCTGGGAGTGGGGAAACGTCCTTCAGTCCCATGGTCATTATCTGTCGTCTTTACTTTTCAGTGGACATGAGACAGTCACAGGATACCTTTCTCCACAGTCAACAGTCTCCTAGGGCTCCAGGAAAGTAGAAATACCTGTGCAAGCAGACTTTAAATTGTGACTTCTAATTTTGCCCCGGCCACCATTAATCCCTAAAAGCTGTTATTTCTCATTTGTTTGCTTTCCCAGAAGGAGGTATTTGTCTCCAAGAATATGGAAACTTTTAACCCCAGACATTTGCCTCAGGCCTGTGGCCTTACAAGAATTAAGTCCCCTTTGCTTTTCCTATACTGTTTCATTCCCATGCATTATTCACAATATAGGACATGAGATTAGTATCAGAATGTGGACATTAATCCAGATCCCCCAACTTTAGAAGAAAAGACAGATCTGATCTAAGTTGCTTTCACCCAAAGAAATTAGCAAAAGTATCAGCTGTTTCCTGTAAGTACCCAACTTGACCCTTCCATCACTCATCACAATATTCAAGTGTGCACTTGCTATCCAGGCCGTCTATAATCCTACATACCTCCCCAAGTAGCACACTACAGTTTAGAAATTTTATGTTTTTATACATATTCTTTCATCAGTTCATATTTATTTACTCAACGCATTCAACAATGTGTTGTTGTACGGTATGTACTGAGTACATACCAAGTTCCAGTTACTTCAGGTGTTAGAGACACAGAAGGGACAAGCCAGAAGAAGTTCTTGTCCCCAAGCAGCTTACAGTCTAGTAAGGAAAGTAGACGATAAACAGTGGTATAATATCAGATATCACCATGTGATATAAAGAAAGATAAAGGTATACAGTGGCATAGAGCATGAGGTTCTATTTTACATAGAGAGGGTAAGTAAAGATCTGAGAAGATCACAGTTGAATAGTGAATAAAATGAGTTGAAGGGAGAGCAAGACTTGCCAGGAGATGGAAGAACATTTTAGAGAAGATACAAAGACTCTGTAGTGAGGATGTGCTTGACATTTTTGTGGAATAGCAGAGGTTACACCTGAAGAAGACAATGACTAATAGAGAAAATGGCAAGAGAGGTAGCTAGGGGCCAGATCATGGACCTTCTCAACTATAAGAAGGCCTTTGGATCTTATGGTAATTTTGATAAGAAGCCTTTGGTGGGGATGGGGCAGGGGGAGGAAGAGATGAACATCTCACTGAAGTGATATGACTTAATTGTAAAACAACCCTTCTTGCTATTATGTGTAGGAAATTGACTGAAGAAATGGAGTGGAAGCAAAGAGAGCCCTTAAGACCAACACGAACCTCTACATGTCTTAGATTAACAAATAACTATGATGCCCAAACTAAGCTTTGGTCGATGATAATTCCCAACCCACTTAGGTATAATACTTCCACAAAGGCTTTAATCTGAAAACACATAGTATTTAAAGAGGTACTACTAATGATGAAAATTCTGGCAGCAATATTGGTAACCAGAGTGATATTTTGCTCCCCTCCTTAAATCACCACACACGGACATTCTGTCTTCATAGCTCATCGGGATGGTATTGATACCATGGCAATACATGTTTTATAATAATCACACTCCAAATGTCTGACACCTCAGAGATACAGGAAAATAATCTAAAATAGGGAAAACTCAGAGAAGAATAAAATATTAGGACAAATTAGGGTAATCTAAACAAAAGTTATATATGACCAAAAAATGAACAGGAGATAAATGAAACAGATAATTTAAGATAAACCATTTTAGAACATAGAAAGGAAGTTCCAGACCACAAGGTTTCTATTTCCTTAAAGCAAGTAGGTACTAAATGATACCTTAAAAGAACCAGTCCCTAAGGAAGAAGTGAACAATAACCCTTCTGACAGCCAATTTATAGTTTCCAATGTAAAATTCTTCCAGAGTGGAGAGAGATTCATGAGGACAGAGATCTTAAAATTCTCATTGAACAGTAAATCCTCTCGCCCTAAACAGTGTCAGGTTCATACCGCATGCTCAATAAATATTAGTCATTAATTAAACAAATGAATGAGTTTCCAAGAGAAATAATTATTCTCCAAATATTTCCACCTCAAAGTTAGGAATCCTTAACTTTTCATTCTTTACTTAAATATGTCGTTTCCTAAATTATTTGTGTTCTTCACAACTTTAGAGAAGGATGTCTTAGATCCTGGGAAAACCCCGCTAGTCTCTTCATGCTACACCTACAGTTGTGAGAAAACACATTGCAGACAACAGGGAAAACCCGCAGCTCACCACAATAACACGTTGTAAATTGTCTGGGCCGCTGGAGCATAAATTAAAGAGAACTGATGTAGTTGAGTGGTTAGGAGGCAGGAGGAAGAGGGTGGAGACAATACAACGGAATATAAAGGCTGAGCTAGGTCACAGACTCAAGAGACTCAACTAGAGCTTCAGCAAAGACTTTCGCTCTAGACTGGCTTGGTCTGGGATTAACCAGGGAATCGTGACTAGAACAAAGATGAATTCTGAAGATTGTTCCATAACAGAGAACAGCTCCTTGCATCCAGAGGGTGGACAACAAAGTAAGTCAGACCTTTGTTATACTCTGGTCAGTCTGTCTTTCTCTCACACACATCTACCTGTCATCTCTCTCTCTCTCTCTCTCTCACACACACACACACACACACACACATACACATCAATCTAGCATCTGTCATCTAGCATCTATCCTTCTGTCCTCTGATATAGCAGTATTTTTTTTTTAAGTGAGTCTTTGTCTTTAGAAACACTTGATTATGTTTTACTTCAGTCCAGGTAAAGGAGTAAATGAGAACAAGTAAATATTTCTCTATCCATGAGAAGACAGGATACCTGAGATTTGAGGGAAGCCACAAAGGTGGATTTCTGAAGATCGTTAGAAATCTGTTTTTGTTTCAGTTTATATCATATAAATTCTTCAGATTTAATTAGAAAACTCCCTGCATTGGCCCAGTGCGTGCGTTCACCACCATTTTTCCGTATCCATCTGTACGTGCTTCGGGAAGCATTGCCCCTCTTTAGAGCAGTGGTTTTCCCCGTAACCAATTACAGTCTTTATTGTCTTCACCTTTGCATCCTTGTATGCTTTCTGTTTGCTCCAGCTTGGGTTCCCATGACTGCACCCTCCAGTTGCTGGGAATGAGGGTTTCCAATCTTTGAAAGAATAGCTATAAACATATCTGAACGTTAACCATGTCCAGAGGTAATTTCTTAGGAGAACGTCATGAAAAATTCTTGAAAATACAAACTTCTGTTTTCTGTACTCTTAATGGAACTCTTTGGAACTCTTCATTTCATCATTCTGTTTCCCCCTTTCAATTTCAGGCTTCAAATTCTACGTGAATGATACATGGTTCTTCCTTTCTTTTGTTTTTCATCAAAATACATCAGAATATGACCATCTTAGCTATTGACCTTTTTCTCTTTTCTGTTCATCTATTCTGTCCACAGACTTGTTCTACTTCTTATTACTATAATGCTCTCATTGTTTCTCCTATATGTTTCTGTGAATTTTTCTTGACTTCTTCTGTTTCTATCTCTTCCTCTCTAATTAATAAGATGCTCCAAAACACTAGCATGTGGCAGGGACAGTTTACTTATAAGCAAAGTTATCCAGGAATAAAGGGGTGTGTTACGAACAGCAGAGCTGAACAATCTGAAGGAAGGGATTGTTTTGTACGAGTGTCTCTTAGACTGATTTATGTTAAAAAGACATCAGTCACTTCCGATAAACCCATCTTTCACCTAAGAACACAAAATCAACTGTAGGTAACAACTACTTCTGAAGCCACAACTTCTGGTGGCTAGGTAACCATACTTTCATGGCCCAGTTGAGCTGTTGAAAAGGAGAAAGGTACATGATATATATAATTATTATTTATATTAATTATATATTATATATATTAATTATATAATTATTATTTATAATTATATAAATAATATATATAATTAACAATATATCTATTATGTAATATAATGTAATATAATAATAATATAATAATAAAACTACTCAATAAATAGAGAGCATAGTCAAAAGGACCTAATTCAGGGATCTTCAGCTTTTTCTGAGTTCATCCAATTTCCTGCTGAATGTTTAGCTTATGCTGCCCTTGTGGCTGCTTTATTAGTATGAACAATCCTTGGGCATCACTTCTGGATGTCTCAATATACAACTGTGGATTTATTTTCAGTTTCTTCATTAGTGAACAAGGACCATAATCAGAGCGGAAGTTTGCTGTTGGGGGAGTGTTTTGTCACCTAGGTGATAAGTCAAACTGTGAGTAACAATAGCCCTCACGAATGGAAAACAAATGTACAGTCTGAGAATCATCTCCATAGCTTACCCACTGGATAAGCCAATAGACTGGGCAAGGCTCTGAGTCCATGAGCTATCCAGATGTGTTCATGCGCTAAGGAACCAGAACTGTTGCTTCATTGAGTCTAAGCGGCATGACTGACTCTTACATGGGGAGAAGTGAAACTAGACAGACAGCTCTGAACTTGTTACCCTACCTACCAAGGGCTGCTTCCGGTGATCAACTGGTGGAAAAAAGGAAGATTTGCTTTGAGAAGCTGTGAGAAATAGAACTAGATAGGGGCTTGGTAAAGGCTTCTCTTGCAAAATCTGAATGCAGACCTACACTTGGAAAAACAATCCCCAGCAGCAAAAACTGAGATGGCAACCAACAAATAATGAAAGAAAGCACATCTCTTTGCTCAGTTTGACTTTAGAGAAATGTTTAAGGAAAAAAAATACAAAAATTTCAAGATATGTTCTCTGCTAACATCCTTTTAATTATGAAACTCATACACATTGAAAAATAGGGTCTGTTTGCATTTGAGGCTATTTTGTATGGTAAACTCTAATATCACGCAAGTGGCCATTTTACATTTCAGGTTTTGAGAATGTAATAGGGAAATATGGATTTCTTGTGAGGCCAAATTTTAAAAATCCTGAGAGCTCATCCTAGCAAAAATCAAATTCAAACTCTGGACACAGAATCCACTCCACTTCTTCTGCAATTATTTATTTATATTCTAAAACAGATATTCTTCTAGTTTTCTTTAAACTAAGAATCATCATTCACATCAGATTCTTATTACACGAAAATATTTCTTTTTGATGTAATCAAATTTTTTACTCTGTTCCAGCATTATGTGGAAGGTAAATTAAATAATTAACTTCCACATAGCATTTGTTGTTTAACGTCGTTATGTTTCTTCTGTTATTTTAACTTCTCTTGGAAAATTCAAATATCTGAGTCTTTATTCACATATTTTTAATTGAGATATAATTTACATACAATGGTGGCACAAATCTTAAATATGCAGTTTAATGAATTATAACAATTCCAATCAACACTGACATTTTCTTTTTTAAAAATTATTTATTTATTTATTTGACAGAGAGAGCATAAGCAAGGGGAGCAGCAGGCAGAGGGAGAGGGAGAAACAGGCTCCCCACTGAGCAAGGAGCCTGATGGGGGACTTGATCCCAGGACCCTGGGATCATGACTGAGTCAAAGGCAGATGCTCAAATGACTGAGCCACCCAGGCACCCCTGAAATTTTCTATCATGCTAGAAAGTTCCTGTGTTTCTTTCTGGTCAAATTACATCTCCTACACACATAAAAGCAATCACTTCTCTGATTTATATCACTATAGTTTAGTTCAACTATTTTTTAAAGCAAGTTTACACATATTGTTACATTATTTTCAGGTGTACAACACAGTACTGCTACATCCCTTTATGTTATGCTGTGCTCGCCACAGGTGTAACTACCATCTGTCACCATACAGCGCTACTACAATATCATTGACTATAATCCCTATGTGGTGTCTCTCATCCCCACAACTTGCTAGAGAGAGAGAGAGAGATCACAAGTAGGCAGAGAGGCAAGCAGAGAGAGAGGGGGAAGCAGGCTCCTGCTGAGCAGAGAACCTGATGTGGGGCTCGATCCCAGAACCCTGGGATCATGACCTGAACCGAAGGCAGAGGCCTAACCCACTGAGCCACCCAGGCACCCCATATTTGTCTTTCTCAGTCTGACTTATTTCACTTATAGTTCAGCAATTCTTGTAAATCATATCAATGGAAATATATAGTATATGATTGTAACTTCATTTTCTTTAGTCAACATTTTCTGATATTCATGCATTTTGTTGCATTTATTAGTTTTTTAAAAATTGTTAAATAGTATTTGGATATACCATAATTTATCTTTATTCTTGTTGATGGGTATGTAGGTTATTTCTAAGACTTGGCTCTTAAGAATAAAGCTGCTATGAACATTCTTGTTTTGTACAAGTCAGATTGCTGGATCATAGGGTAGGTGTATATTTATTGTATAAAAAAATTTTCCAAGTTATTTTTCCATCTTACTCTCCCATGAGTAATATATGAAAATTTCAATTGCTTCACACCTGTACCAATCACACCAAAAAGTACCATCAATCTTTTTTTTTAAGTTTCAGTAATGTTAGTTGTAGCTATTTATATATCAATTCAGTATTTTTTACTCATTATCCAAATCTATTGTATTTATGTCATCTCTCTTAAACAATAACCACACAGAGGTTAAAGTACTATGCTTAGGATGTCCATTTTATATGTCTTCTAGGATAATCATATACTTAATAAATGTTTTTGTGATTCACACAATAAAATTATGATAGATTTAGAATTTTTGGAGCTACTAAGTGCACAGATTGGGGAGATATTTTATGATCTCATTATTATCCTTGATTTGTTTCACTCTCTCAGCTCACTCAAAATTTGGGAGAAATTAATTTATAAATTTCATATAAGAAGATAAGGAGGCATTGAAATGTAAATGCTACCCGAATTCAGCATCAACTTTCTCTCTTCAGATAATGCAACCAGGCCTCATTTTGCAACAGAGCGTGAAGGGTCCCTTCAAGTTCCTGTCCCATGTGCTGTCATGAATGTGGTCTTCATCACTGTTTTAATCATAGCTCTTGTCGCCATATCAGGTGGGTCTGTATTTCATGAATTCATTGAGTCTCTGCTGTTAGCATTCATGTCCAGCTGAAATCAACAGGGATTACTTGGTCTAATTAATGAGAAATTCTGATTAATTTAGAATCACCCCAATTATGATATATGGTTGATTTCTTCAAGAATACTATATATGATTCCATATTCCTTAGATGATCAATGCAGTGCTTTCTGAGTTTTTCAGAACTTCTTTACAAGTATTGAAAGTGTCTATGTTTTATAAATTATTGTGGGGGAAAATTACATTTGAACATATTTTAAAATCTGAAATAAAGGGACTTATTTAGAGCCTAAATAAACAGACACTTAGTTAGACAAAAATATGTGGGCTTCACATTCATTGTTGATAGGAAAAAATAATATCTAATCTACAAATTAATCAATCTTTTGTCTTTTATCTCCAAGAACACAGAATGGTGGTTATCGATAATTTAAAATATATCTAGAATCTCCCAAAGAGTCAACTGTGATATGGTATTCAAAACATACAGCAACACCAAGATACATTTGTGTCTTTACAAACAGGAAATTTTACAACTTTATGAAACATCCTGAGCCAGGGATCTTTCTGTATTCTGAATTAGTTCCCTGCAAATTATTCTGTACTTCATCTCCCAAAATAGTGTTATATTGACTTCATTGTAATTTATAATGCCCCTTCCCCTTTCCAGTCCAAAGACTACTTGCAAGATTTTTCTATTTTCCTACCCCTTTCTGAGATTATGGCCCAAAAGCTACCCTTATTTCTTATACCCTGACAATAATGATGAGGCAGGACAGATTAGATAAGGTGAGAACCTGCCTTCTTCTTGCTCTTCTCAGAATTCACTCCTTGTTTCTCATCCTAAACATTGTCACCTAGCACTGCACAGCACCCCCTGAAATGATTTTGCATACTGTGAGTATTTACTTTCTTTTGTTACTAAAACAAACCACTTTCCTGTTCACAGTGGGCCAATACAATTGTCCAGGCCAATATATGTCCCCATTGCCATCAAAGAGCCACGTTTCTTCATGCTCAGATGGTTGGATTGGATACCAGAGGAAATGCTACTTTACTTCCACTGAAAAGAGGGGCTGGACGCTGGCCCAAAACTTTTGCTACGAACAGGATGCTACTCTTGCGTTCATTGATTCTGAAAAGGACATGGTAAGATAGTATTCAAAAACAATTTCATAAGCTATTGCTATTTTTAATGGAGATAATCTGTGATTTCTTTCTGTTCCCATTGTACCTAATGCCCTTGTAAGAAATTTAGTCACAGAAAGCCATATGATCAGTCTGAGGTTGCAATCAGGGTTCCATTTAATCTTGTAAATTTGCTTTGATTACTTAATGTCAAAGACCAAAAATCCAAATGAGCTTGTCCTAACTAGAGCTAGTGATCAGCTTTGCTATCATGCCTTGAATTGAAGCTTCTGAAAAATAAGATGAACTATATACTTACCCAGAGGGGTTATTTAATACACACCTCCTTTATGCTTTCTTCAAGAGCTTTTTAAAACGATATGTGGGTATAACTAATCATTGGATTGGGCTGAAAACTGAAGATAATCAAACATGGAAATGGTCAGATGGTAAAGAATTCAACAACTGGTGAGTTTCAAGATGTCTTTTTTAAATTTTTTTTATTATTAACATATGATGTATTATTAGCCCCAGGGGTACAGGTCTGTGAATTGCCAGGTTTATACACTTCACAGCACTCACCATAGCACATACCCTCCCCAATGTCTATAACCCCACCACCCTCTCCCTACCCCACCACCCCCCAGCAACCCTCAGTTTCTTTTGTGAGATTAAGAGTCTCTTATGGTTTGTTTCCCTCCTGATCTCACCTTGTTTCCTTTTTGCCTTCCCTAACCCCCAAACCCTCCAGTTTTCCTCTCAAATTCCTCATATCAGGGAGATCATATAATAATGGTCTTTCTCTGACTGACCCATTTCGCTCAGCATAATACCCTCCAGTTCCATCCATGTCATTGCAAGTGGAAAGATTTCATTTCTTTTGATGGCTGCATAGTATTCCATTGTATGCATATATACCACATCTTCTTTATCCATTCTTCTGCTGATGGACATCTAGGTTCTTTCCATAGTTTGGCTATTATGGACATTGCTGCTATAAACATTTGGGTGCACGGGCCCCTTAAGATCACTACGTTTGTATCTTTAGAGTAAATACCCAGTAGTGCTATTGCTGGGTCATAGGGTAGCTCTATTTTCAACTTTTTGAGGACCCTCCATGCTGTTTTCCAGAGTGGCTGCATCAGCTTGCTTTCCCACCAACAGTGTAGGATCGAGATGTCTCTTTATCTTCCCCAGAGTGGCAGCTCAGGGAAGCCATTTTTCTTTCAAAGCACTGTTGGATATGACAGTTGTGTCCTTACGAGCAGAGCTTTATCAATCTGTTTTGTATGCTTATACTCCTTCAAAATCTTTAAGGAAGGGTTTTAATATTGCTATTTTTTTTTCTTTTTATCTACTTGGAAGTCATATAATAAATGCTTCTAGTAATTTTATCTCAGCAAATTTTCATATAATAAATGCTTCTAGTAATTTTATCTCAGCAAATTTTCGTGTGAATAATAGACTCAACATAGTCCAGAAATAATTATGATGCAAAAAGAAACACAGAACACTGACAATCTCATATACATTTTTTCCTGATAAGCTGACTTTTTAAAAAATAATTCCCTTTTACTCTTTCCCAGTTGTCATCCCCAGAGGAATAAAGCACAATATTTCTAATAGCAAATTAGAAGCTTCTATGAACCTGACAGAAAACTGGCCTCAGGACAGAAGATGTTGACTTTAATTTTATTACCTGTAATTGACATACATTTTGAAGTTTGAAGAACATTTTATATAGTCAGTGTTAGTGTTTGCCATCTGAAAACCCAGAACTGAATAAATTTCTTGCTTTCTAAATAGTTTTATGATGATTCCTGATATGGAAAATGAATTCAAATTTCTAGAAAAGGCATTCTTAATGTGTCCTATGGTTCTTTTCATGCAGATTGGCTTCAGGGGCCATTCAACATTGTATGCCTAATGGCTGAATGTGTAAACTTTCTGGGAACTGTTTCTCCAGGGGTTTAGCTGAGAAAGAGCCAAGAGTCAGTTCTCTGGTGGTATGCCACCCAGATAAATGGAACTCTTTGCTCTTAGCTTTTTATATTCCTTCCACAGACCCTTTCACTCAATTTTTGTTTAGTGTCTCTATAGATTAGTTTATGGTCACTTGATCACCTGACTTGCTTCTCCTGCTGAACAAAAAACAAATCAGAGGCTACCCTCTCAAAGTTCATTCTCATGTAACTGAATGGAAATGATGAACTGAAAATAATTCTAAGTTTCTTTATTGTTTGACAGGTTCAACCTCACAGGATCTGAGAACTGTGCATATCTAAATAATATGGGGGTCAGCAGCACAGCCTGTGGAAATAACTTACACTCGATATGCAGCAAAGCCGCTAAATAACGAGGAAACCTATTTGCCTTTAGACTATTATAACACGAACTCGAGAAAATTTGTGTTGATCAATGCTGCTCCACGGTCAGAAATTTTCCACAAAGACGTGGTGAAAAAACTTTGTCTTATTTTGGAAACCTTCTTCCAAACAAGACTATGGGAAAAAAGGAAGGGAAATTCCAGGAATACCTGCAGTGTGGAACACTCCCACCATGAGCTGAAAAAGTCACAGGTTGACTGATTGTTACATCCAAGAATGAGAAGAACAATTTTAAACCTTACGGATGCACTTTATATTTTTTTTAGAATTTAGAAATAATAAAATAACTAGGCTTAGAGTTATTATTTATTGTTAGATGACTACCAAAACTGAGTGTGCTTCATGTATTTGCACTATCTGAAAATGCTAGGTGGTGATGTTAAAAACCGAATGTAAACGTAAGAAGTTTTAACTGGTCGCACGGACGTTTAGTCTAGATGCTTTTTTTTTTTTTTTTAAATCAGAGAACATGTATAAGTAGACAAATGTTTACGAAACTAAGCTTTGTGATATTTCTCTCTTTTTAGAGAAGTTTGCCAGGTACTTAATCATTTTCCCGCCAAAAGTGTGGGATGATCATGTATTTATATTGTTTTTACTTCTTCTGTGTAACTCATCTTTTTCAATGATACATAATTCGCTATTTTAAGAATCTTACATGTAGCATTTTACAGAGATACAGACAAAAACAAATAAGAAGAATATTTGTGAAATGGATGAAAGTATTGGAAAATGTGCAATATGTGCTGTGGCAAATTCCTATCAGAAAAACTTCTGTATTATTCAAACTTGGAATAATAATAGTCTTACCTGACTATAAATGTATACCTTTCCTAATCAATTCTACCATGTGCAATGCTTCTTATGAAGTATTTTCTGAGTGCAATAGTGTTTCTTTGTTTGTCTTTTGTATTCAATGCCATTATGAGCTGATTATATGTATGTTAAAATAAAAGTAGAATTGCCAAATGGGTTCTAAGAAATGTTCATTTCTTGAAATACACTAAAAATTATATATCATACTCAAAAAAAGAAATACTATAATTTTTTAAACTTATCTATAGTAAATCCTTAGATTTATAAGTTTGTACTTTTTGAACTGTTTTCATATGTATTTCCAAAAGAACTATATTCATTTTTCTGTATAGCAGATGCTCAGTGAACGTTCTAATTGACTTGGGAGGAATATATGTCATTTAAGGGTTTTATTTTTATTTTTTTAAGTTTTTTATTTTTTTAAGATTTTATTTATTTATTTGACAGACAGAGGTCACACAAGCAGGCAGAGAGGCAGGCAGAGAGAGAGAGAGAGAGAGAGAGGGAAGCAGGCTCCCTGCTGAGCAGAAAGCCCAACGTGGGGCTCGATCCCAAGACACTGGGATCATGACCTGAGCCGAAGGCAGAGGCTTTAACCCACTGAGCTACCCAGGAGCCCCAGGTTTTTATTTTTTAACTTTGTTATTTTCTTCCTTTCTGTTATTATTCATCACCCTCATACTAAAGGGGCATAGGAAATTAGGAGACCCCTAGAGTCATCTAGGGAGGACCTGTTATAAAGTTCACCTTCTCTCCAATAAAAGGATAACTGGTCCCCATAACTGATGGTCTCAAAGCATCTTGTTCAATTTTGAAGCCCCAGGCTAATTTAGTAATTGACCCAAAGTAATCCATGAAGGAGATACAAGGCATTGTGTTAATTTCTATGAGATACTTCAGTGAGGAAAAATTCTGTTACTTTCAAAAATGTTCTGTGAATATAATTCACCATATTCTTCTCTGAAAGCTTCTCTGAATGCTCTTCTGAGATATCTAAACTGTTATCCTTAGTATAGCATACTGAAAAAAGCAATGTGGATTCCAGACATTGTTTAGTGATACAAAATATAGAGGTTCCTTCATCTCCATGTGTTTCAGTTCCCACAGCTGTAAAATGAAACATTAATGGCCTCCATCTCTAATATCCTTTAGTCACAACTAAATATGCTAATTTCATTAGTCACAACAATATGCTCCTGAGTCACATGAGAAAACAATGTCTCTGAATTCATGTGTTAAGAAATGTGTAAATGGAAAGGGTCACTAAAAGCCAGAGCACAAGAGAAATACTGTCTGTTTCATCTCTGCCACTAGCTAGTTGCCCCGCTGTTTTAGTTAGCATTAGTGAGAAACTGCCTCCAAATTGGGTCTAAGTAACCAAACAGTTTGGTACTGGCATGAAAATTGACATATAGACCAGTGGAACTAAAAAGAAAGCCCAGAAAAAAAAGGCAGTTGGTCTTTGACAAGGGTATAAGAATACACAGCAGAGAAAGAATAGTCTCTTGAATAAATGGTGTTGGAAAAACTGAATATCCACATCCAAAAGAATGAAATCAGATCCTTATCTTTCACCATACACAAAAAATGGATTAGCCCAAAATGGATTAAAGATTTGAAAGTAAGATTGGAAAGTATAAAAATCCAAGAAAGAAAAACATGGGGAAAAATCTTCTTGATGTTACTTTCCACAATAATTTTTTTAATGATTTTATTTTATTTGAGAGAGAGAATTTCAAGCAGGCTCTTCATTGAGCCTGGAGCCCAGGGCTTAATCCCACAACCCTGAGATCATGACCTGAGCTGAAATCAAGAGTCAGATGCTTGAATGATGAGTCACCCAGGTGCCTCCACAATGATTTCTTGAATGACACAAAAAGCACAGGCTGCAAAAACAAAAATAGAAAAGTGAGATTATATCAACTAAAAGCTCTCACATAGCAAAGGAAATGGAAGAATAAAAAGGTAGCCTACTGAATGAGAGAAAATATTTGCAAGCCATACATCTGGATAAAGTGTTAATTTGCAAATTATAGAAGAAATTCTTAAAATTCCATGGCAAAAAAATAATAGTAACAACCTGATTTTAAAATGGGCAAAAGACTTGAATAGACATTTCTCCGAAGAAGAATGCACATTTTTTTTTATAGTAGCTCGCTGGGAAAAGACATGGAAAATACATCTTGGTTCTTCTGTGTGTGTGTGGTAATGATGCTTGGTTACAGTAATGCCTCCTTCTCAGATTCATGAATGAAAGCAGTAGTGGTCATCACTCTCTCAACAACACATTTTAATTTTTTTTCTGGTTATGAAAGGAAATATCTGCAACCTAGAAAAGGACAACTTAACCCTGATAAGATTTCACCCAACCATGTTTCTAAATATCTTTTATGGTAAATGATAAATCTAATTAAAATAACATGTAAAAATGCTTATACATGTATTATGTAATATGTGCAAATATGCTAAAACACTTTGTATATGCTAAAGACTATACTACCAAAACATACTTCAAAATTTCTACTTTTTGAGACCTGAAGGTCACATTTTTCTTGATATATAATAATTAATTATTAATATAATATTAATGATTAATATAGAATATAGATATAATGAGTATTAACATATTATCTATTTTATATATTACATAATATATTCTATTTTATATGTTATATGTGTTTAACAGCTTGTAATGAACACAAGACTGTATTACTTAATATTAATTAAATATATTTAATAACTTGCAGCCAGCATATAGAAAACTGCACAGGATATAAATGTAGGTTTAATGACTTTTTACAAAACAAACATCTGTGAAACCTCTACCCAAATCAAAAAACAGAACATTCTAGCACCAAAAAAACACACCCATTTATCCTCTTTTAATCTCTATCCCTTTCTTCTCCCCCAGATATACAGAGATATCTGTCTTCATAATTTCTAAGACTGATGTCTAAGACTTGTTTTTGAGGCTTCTATAAATGGAATTACGTGGTAAGTGTTCCCTGTGTCTAGTTCCCTTCAACATATCTCAAGCTGAAACTCATAGTCAACATCATGTGCATGAGTTTCACGCATGCTGTTAAGTGTAGATGTAGTTAATTACTTCTCATTACTATATGGTGTTTCCTTGCATGAATAGGGAATAGTGATAGATATTTGGGTTGTTTTCTACTGCTGACAAGGAAAAAAAAATTCCTTCTACCCTTCTAAGGCTGGTCTATTAATCAAATTAACATAAGACAGAGTAACAGGAGAGAAAGAAATGTAATCACAAATGTACAGGTGTCCCATGAAAGTATGAGACCCAAGGACAAGCCAGGTCATCGAGATTTATGTGTCATCTTGAACTAAAAAATGGGATAGACTCTGGGGCTTCAAAGGAATGGAGAGTAATCACAGGATGATGAGAAGAGCAGATATTTGGTAGTTAGATGTTTGGCCTGCCATACAAATAAGTCATTCAGGTAAAAACGTTATCTCTTAGTAATCCCTTAGTAATGGCTTTCTGAGCCAGGCCGCCTAGCTAAATATTTTTTAGGTAGTTTAAGGGAGTGGTCAAAGTGTTCTGGAGTCGGCTGAGTCTTGATTGCCTTCAGCTCAAAATAGTCCATTTGCCAAAGTGGCACATTTTAGAATTGTCATTGGTATTCTCTCTGAACCCCTTCATTACTGTTTTTAAACAGTGCTGTGATTGGTATTCCAGGACCTTTCCTTAGGTATATATATGTTTTAATATCTGTTGGCCATATACCTGCATCATCCTAGATATAATCTTAAATAAATTTTCAAAGTAGTTTTATCAGTTTACATTTCCATTAACCATATATCATTCTGTAGCCCCGCACACCTTGCCAAAATGTGACAGCTCGATCTTTTAATTTTTAGTTATTTTAATACATACATAGAGGTATCTAATTGTATTTTAAACAATTTGCATTTCCTTTATTATTATTGAGGTGGAGCACCTTTTTATAGGTTTACCATCCATTTGACTATTATATTTTGTGTGCCTTTTCAAGTCTCTTGAATATTTTTCTTCTAGTATTATTATTATTATTTTTTAAAGATTTTATTTATTATCTGACAGATTTTATTTATTCATCTGACAGAGATCACAAGTAGGCAGAGAGGCAGGCAGAGAGAGAGGGGGAAGCAGGATCCCTGCTGAGCATAGAACCCGATTCGGGGCCCGATCCCAGGACCCTGGGATCATGACCTGAGCCAGAGGCAGAGGCTTTAAACTACTCAGGTTGCCCCAGTATTTTTATTATTGGTTCACAGCTTTTCAGATAGATAGATGATAGATAGATAGATGGATGCTTTTATCAATTACATGTGCTACAATATCCTCTTCTCTGTGGTTTTCCTGGTCATTCTATTATGGTTTCTTTTGAGAAATAGGAATCTCCAATTTCAAGATAATATAGCTTATACATTTTTTTCTTATTTTTGTACTTTTAGCTTTCCAAAGAGACATTTTCCTAAGCTGCAACTGTGTGTTTTCTGTTATCTTCCAGAAGCCTTATTGTTTTAGGATTCATTTGTATTTGCATGTATAATCCATTTGGAATTAGTTTTTTGTGTGTGAGGTGTAAGGTATGGGTCAATTTGTACTTTTTCTCAAATGAGTAGCTGGTTGCAACCACACCATTTGGTGAGTTATCGTTTCTCTACTGCTCTACAGAGCCACTGGGATCATAAGTCAAGTATTCAGGCTTAGGCTGTCATTCTCCTCCATGGGTATATTTATCTATTATTCTGCCAAACTATATCGCATTAACCACTGTCCCTTTATAGGAGCCTTGATAGTTAATAGAGCAACTTTCCCCCACTTTATTTTTCTTTATGAGCATCCTGATTATTCCTGACATGTTATTTTTCCAAATAAATTTTAAACTTATCTTCCCTATTTTCACAAGAAACCTGCTGAACTGATTGAATGAGTTGATAAACCAAGCTGGCAAAAACTGACATCTTTACTAATCTTTTAATCCATGCCTATCACATAATTCTCTTTTTTATTTTAGTCGTCCTTAGTTTCTCTCTTTAATTTCTTTTTGGATTTTGCAGATTTGGGCATAGAGATCTTGTATATCTCTTTAAATTTATTCTTATGTATATTACACGAGTAATGCTCTTGTAAATGGTATCTGTGGTAGGTGAAGGGGAGCAGAATTTGTTGCCCCAAAATATGCCTCTTTAAGAAATAGCAGACACAGGTGCATCTCTGAAAGCTGAACAGAGAAGTTACCCTTTTGTAAGAGGCATGTGGCTGGGCACAGATGATAGAGGGACAAAAAGTATGGTATCCACAACCACAGGGACATCCCTCTGTCACTCTGTCACTTTGACTCCATCACTGTCACAAAAACATGAGCTGAAAAAAATTTCCCTTTGCACTGGACCCGGACATGCCACTAGACTTCTCCTGAGAGTTACAGCAAGACTGTATTGCAAGCGAACCCTTAAGTCTGATGTTGAAAATGGCATTCTCAGGTGTGACAAGGAGATTAAAAACAATTCTACCATAGAGGCGTGCCAAATCGCCAAGTGTTTTACAGATCAGCCGGGTACGATGTGGGCTGCCCAGCGTGTTAGATCGCCCAATACCACAAGCTATATGTGAGTGGACCACTAGACGTCCTTGACTGGGTGACAAAACTAAGCTCTCTGGGGCACCTGGGTGGCTCAGTTGGATAAATGTCTGCCTTCGGCTCAGGTCATGATCCCAGAATCCTGGGATCGAGCTCCGAGTGAGGCTCTCTGCTCAGTGGGGAGTCAGCGTCTCCCTCTCCCTCTGCCCTTCCACCCGCTTGTTCTCTTCTTTCTCTCTCTCTCTGTCAAATAAATAAATAAATAAAATCTAAAAAACAGAAAACAAAAAAACCCCTAAGCATACTAGCTGCCAGAACCAAGCTACAGGCATATTCTATCATTTATTTTTCAACCTGTTCTGCTCTCATGGATTGACATGGACTGACAGGACCGCATGAAAAATGGAGGCATATGGGTGTTAACATTATCGGTGGTTGAGCTCATGAAATAATCCAAACTTCTGAAAATTTCAGATTTCCAACTTAATCATGTCTCTAAACCAAATTGGTTCTTTCTATTTTATGTGGCAACAAAGTATAAATGGGCTTCCTTCTTATATAGTCAGGACAATGTGATCTTGGATACCTGGCTCCTTTTTGTCACTAAGCACTCCACCCTAAAGGCCAGCCAAATTACAAACTCGTGTCACGTGAACATGCCCATCAAGAAATCATAGCACAACTAGTATAGGTGCATAGCACAACTTCAAATTGTATTCAGCAGTAAGGGTCTCATTAGTCAAGTTTGGGAGATTATGAATTAGAAAAGCAATCCTAAATCTCTCCATGGTAATGGAACAGGTGTTCAAACCACAAAGTAAACTTTTAATAAAACCACCTTTTTGTACCAAAACAAAACAAAGAAACCGAAAACAAAAACCTCAGAAATTCACAGCTTAGCTTCTATGGTATGCCAACGTCCTTATGCTCTAGATACACTGACTACTCAGCAAAGAAGGCAATCCTCAGTGAAAAATGTCACTTCTGTGTAAACCAAACAGAACAAAGGAGATCTAACTTACATTTGTTAAAAGAAAGAATTAATATTTTTCATCAGGTGAAAGAAGCACATACATTATATCCTACTGGCTTAATGGGATGTGGGGAATGTGCTCTGATTTGTTCTTTTCTGTTTATTCATCCTCATTCTAATCTATGATCTCTTTACTCTATGCAGATCTCTTATTGTGCATTTACTAATTCACTTTCTCTCTCCATGGGCACCAGCTCAGCTTTTAATGTTGACGTTTCCAGGGAAGTTTCAGAGCCAGGAACTGAAGGGGGCCAGCCAAGTCATCCCCAAATACGCTACAATGGCATATTGATTATTTTGAATTGAAGCTATTTGGGAAAAAAAAATACAAAGACACACCTTCCTATGTCCCTCTGAAAGCAGGAAACGAATCTCCCTGTGAAAAATGTCCTCCCCATCACAGAAAGTAAAAAGACATCCTTATCATCAGAAACAGGATCTTTGAAGTTGAGAAAGCTGTAGAAAAAACTTGATTACTTTTTCACTACAATCTATTACTTCAGCCCAAATTCTGCTTAGAATTCCTTGCTAATTACAGTTTTTTAACCCTGTCAATTCCTCACAAATTTATTGTCTCTTTGTCTAAAATGTATCAAAACTGCCTGCCTTGGTCATTTCTTTTGGGCTCAATTTCATTATTGGGTCTCCATGTGCATGTCATAAAACTTCGTCCCTTTTCCCCCCTATTAATCTGTCTCATAACAATTTAATTCCTAACTAGTGAAAATAACTCTGGGAGAGAGGGAAGAAACAAATTTCTCCTTCCTCAACACTAGCAATCTGGGATCATCAATTTTATTGATGGAAAGTTTCGAAGTTGAGCTCCATTTCCTTTAAGGACTGGTCTGCTCTTTGTCAGCCTTACTCCATGGGCAGTGTTTTTCAACCTGGGATGATTTTGCCCCTCAAAGGATATTTAGCAGTGTTTACAGATATTTTTGATTGTCAAACATGGTGAGCAACCAACATTGGGAAAGGCTTGATATTGGCTTCTAGATGGTAGAAGTAAGAGATTATTTTAAACTATCCAGGGCACACAGGACAACTCCTAAAACGAACATGTGACTCAAAATGCCCATAGTGTCAAGGTTGGAAAATCTTGCCCTGAGGTGTAGCTTTTTGGTGAATCAACCAGATATACTGATTTTTCAGTCTCTCTATCTCTGCATGAGGACTGGAACCACCTTAGCTCTTAGACTGCCAAAAGCCTTGCTCTGGTCCTGTTTCTCCTTCTGACTTTGAGAAACTTATATAGGAAAGGTAACTCTTCTTTCTGGGTTTCAGCTTTCTTTTGGACTTGCATTGCTTTATTCACTAATTTGTTACCTCACCAGTGCCCTTATTTATTTATTTATTTATTAATATTTTGAGAGAGAAAGAGAGCATGTGAGTGGAGGGAGGGGTAAAGAGAGAGATTGAACCCCAATTTGAGTGTGGACCCTATTGTGGGGTTTAATCTCATGACCCCAAGTTCATCACCTGAGCCAAAATGAAGTGTTGGACGCCTAACCAACTTAGCCACCCAGGTGTCCCTCGCCAATGCCTTTAATATATTTCAAATATTTTGCTAGCTTTACAGGTTGTCCTTGGTGGAGAGAGGGTTGGTATTACCTAGTGAGTGATTTTCCATGCTCCTCTGAATAGCCAATAAAAAAAGTACTTGAAATCTCATCCTACCTTTAAGAAATCTCCTCTTCTGGGTAATGCACAGACTCAGGGAGCACTTAAAAACTTGTGCTCCATTAGTCACATGTTGCTGATTTATACCTGCTTCCACATGGAACAGCTTTTAATCCATGTACTTGGCTAAATGCGAGGACATTTGCTCCCTGTGTTATTCAAAGCACCAAAAAAAAAAAAAAAAGTAACAAAAGTTTGTATTGAACGATGGATGATATGGCTATTGAAAAGGATAATAAAATATAGCAATAATTATAACCAACACTACATAGTGCTTCTATATGTCAGAGACTAAACAGGTTACAGATAATTAATTCACTGTTTCCTCACAACAGTCCTGACTTAGGTGTTACTAATATCTTACTTCATATATAAGGAAACCAAGTTACAAAGAAAGTAAGTTCTTTGCCCCAGGCCTTAAAATTTTAGATAGAGGCAATCTGACACTTTGGGAAAACACGACTTATTTTGGCATATAAAAATACTGAATGTTTCAAACTGAGGAGCAAGTTTCATTGCTGTTTAAGTTAATCACAGAGGGCCCCCTACTGGCAAAACATTTCTTCCACCAGCTTTCCCCGCCCCCACCCCGTTTACTACTAAATCTTGCCTAGTCCACTTCAAATTGGACTTTGTAAAAAACCATCTAGTCTTTCTCTAATTCCTTATCCAAAACGTCAGTGGCAGCCGTTTTGCTTCCAGAGACGACAACAATAACACGGGAGATAATGTATGATCTTCCCTGCATTTTGTGGGTTCAAAGCAAGTCCTGGGTTCCACCCACACTTAAGGAAAGGGATCATACTAGAGCAGGAGGACCAGAACAGAGGGATTGGGGGGCGGTCATACAGTTTTTCTACCACATCCAGCTTTAGAGGTGCATGCTCTCTCTAATTCCTTAGCATCCAGAGTTCTATGGCTTAAGTCACTTGATATATTATTCTAAAATGTGTGAACATTTATCTTTTGTGTTCACTTCCTCCTAATCCTTTTTATTCCACTAAATTTATTTTCAATGGGGCGCCTGGGTGGCTCAGTGGGTTAAGCCTCTGCCTTCGGCTCAGGTCATGATCTCAGGATCCTGGGATTGAGCCCCTCATTGGGCTCTCTGCTCATTGGGGAGCCTGCTTTCCCCTCTCTCTCTGCCTGCTTCTCTGCCTACTTGTGATCTCTGTCTATCAAGTAAATTAAAAAAATAAAAGAAAATACATATAAGGAACATTTTAATCTCTTGAGATCCTTTCCACCTTTAACAACCAAACTGCAAGTTGACATCTCTGTAGAAAATTGGAAGTTTACTGGTTGGCATGACTAAACCAAAAAGAAATCTGAATTCAGGTTGAGAGTCTTTAGGAAACACTAAAGGAGGAAGCATTTTATTAAAAAGAGAGAAATTAATTGGAATTATAATTAATAAGATCAGAGACTCTGACTATATTTTAATTAGTTTCAGAATCTTAAGAGACTGACTTAAGTCACCCAGGCCGAAAACGAGAGAATTGTTTTTTTCTGTTTTTCAATTGAGGTGTAATTGGCATGTAATATATATTAGTTTTAGGTTTACAACATAATGATTTGATATATGTATATATTGTGAAAGCATCATAGTATCTAGTATTTTGACATTCTTTAGCACACATAGTTACCTTTCTTCTTGTAATAAGAATTTTTAAGATCTTCTATTAGCAACTTTCAAATATACAACAGGATTATTAACTATAGTCCCTATGCTGTAAATTACATTGTTGGAACTTATTTATTTTATGACTGGAAGTTTGTACCTTTTAATCACCTTCACCTGTTATTTCCACCATGAACCCCCACTTTGGGCAACCACCAATCTGTTCTCTGTATCCATGAGTTCTTTTCCTTATTGTTGTTTTTAAAAGTTCAGAATTTCAGAATTCCAGGAAGAAATTGAAGATTCTTCGAGTTTCCAAGTAGAGAAGTTAGGCCACAGACACAGAATCAGAAATTGGAATGATAATGTATTTTTCAGTAACAATATATCGTCTTACAGAAAGTGCCACTAAAATTCAGAGGAAACACGATTACTTAACTTTACATCCAAACTATACTTCTAGTTCACAAGTATAATAAAAATCTATTTCAGACAAATTACTGAAAACTCTAATCTCTTTCTCTTTCTCTTTCATATGTATCTCAGGCTGGACAAAAATCTCTTAATTGTATGTGAACAAATTTCTGTGCTGATATGTACATGTCTCTGAGTTACTTTGGACATCACTGACTAGTTAGAGAATATTGGACCTTTTGCTTTTGATTAAACCTAATTTCTTTATCTGCAATTGAAATTAATGATTCTATGACTCCACGATTTCTCTTAAGCTAAAATTTTACTCTTTATTTCAGAACATATTTCCTCTTTTTGTAACGAACTTTCCTGATCTCACAACTTCTCTTTTCTCAGACTTCCCCCTAAATGTGGTTAATTACTTAACACACTATTTTTCCTGTTCTTTGTTTTTTACATTGTAACATTGTAGACACTTAATCTTTTATTGCGATGTATCTTATTTTTCTGCCTTGTACTTTAGTGATACTGATGGAGAAAGGGAACTTTACAATTTCTTAAGAATATGTACAATTTTTTATTAAATAACTATTCCTCCTTAAATATTACTATACTGTCTTTTTTCTAAACACAAAAATGCCTCTTTGAAACACCAGATTAATGGAACAGGCAAAATGAAATAAATCCTTGGGGCTTGAGAAAGGGCTTTAAAAAACCACTTGAGTAAATGTCACAGAAAATCAGTTGTAAGGACTCAGACAGGCAGCTCCAGAATTTGCCCCAAAGGCATATTGATTATTTTGAATTAAAACTACTTAAGAAATAGCCAGTGCAAGAAGGACACGCTGACCCTCTTTTGCCTCTTTGCAAACAGGAAATAAATTTTTCATGAGAAATTTACCTTCCTTGAACCAGGAAGTCAAGAGGCATCCTTATCACCAGCTAAGGGATTTGGAGCCAGGAAAGTTATATAAACAAACCTTGTTACTTTTTGTTAATTTACTACCTTAGCCCAAATTCTGTTTAGAATTCCTTATTAATTGAAGCTCCCAAACATAACACTCCTTGTACTGTCAATTCTTCACAAATTTATTTTCTCTTTTTCTAAGATATATCAAAACTTCCTGCTTTGGTCATTTCTTTGGGTCTCAATTTCATTATTGGGCTTTTGTGTATATGTAATTAAACTTTGGGGTTTTATTCTCTTGTTAAACTGTCTCATGTCAATTTAATTCTTAGACTAGCTGGAAGATGTTTAAAGGGTAGAGGAAAATTTTTCCTTCCTCACAGTGGTAAATAAGAGACAAACAGTAATATTTGTATAGTTTATTAAAGGTTACAATGTCCCATATCTTATAATAGTGGTTTAACATTACTGTATATCTGTTGTAAATTGGAACATTGCCATTAAATAGATAAATTTGCCCAAAGTTGTGTAGGTACTACACTTTGAAGTCAGAGTTCAAGCCCAGGTGTTGTGAATTCCAAATTCAGTATCTTATAAGGGTTATGATAGAAAGTCAAAATCAAATAATATAGAAAAAATAAAACTAAAACAATTAGCAGTATAATATTCAGCTTTTAAAAAGTATTTGATTATAGAATATAATATGAATGAAAATATGTATAAAATATACAGCACCACTAGTCATGATGGATTAACAATGATCATTCTTGGGGTGCCTGGGTGTCTCAGTGAGTTAAGCCTCTGCCTTCGGCTCAGGTCATGATCTCAGGAGCCTGGGATGGAGCCCCACATCGGGCTCTCTGCTCAGCGGGGAGCCTACTTCCCCCGCCCCGCCTCTCTCCGCCTGCCTCTCTGCCTACTTGTGATCTCTCTCTCTCTGTTAAATAACCAAATAATATCTTTAAAAAAACAATGATCATTATTAACTTCCTATAATAATCAACTAGAAAATTCAACAAATATATCAAAAAATGATTTCAGAAATTATACAACAGACAGCTCAGAACTGTGACCCTTCAGAAAAGGGAAACAAGTAAGGTGGACACTAAGATGACCCCAGATTTTACTGGGAATAGTTTTCCATAATGCAGAAACAGGAAAGAGCATCCAAAGAAAGATCGCAACCTCACTGAAATTGAGGAGACAAAGAAAAATTTTAGGAATTTGGGGCAAATGGAAGTTGTGGGCAGAATTTCAAAAAAGTAGCTCCTTTGATTCTGCAGAATTCTCCAATGATTATACATAGAATAAAAATGCACAAAGCTGGGTAAATATCAACAAAGTAGTTACCTGCAGACCAATTCTCAGAGCCCAAACAGGGTAGGGAGATATTCAAGCTCTTACTAGCCAAAATGGAGAGTCATTAGTATTCATCATCGCTACAGAAATATCAGACCTTAGCAGTAGGAATAGACTATCGCTGCAGTGAAGGCACAAGTTTCAAAATGTTAACTTACCTACAGGTAGCTTAACTGTCTGACATTCTTAATGAAGACAAGAAACATAACATTCTTTTTCTTTTTAATATTTATTTTAGAGAAAGAAAGAGTGAGTGAATATTTGTGTGCAAGTAGGGGGAAGGGCAGAGGGAGAGAGAGAATCTTCAAGTGGGCTCTTCACTTAGTGTGGAGCCCATCCTGGGACTCCAACTCACCACCCATGAGGTCATGACCTGAGCCAAAACCAAGAGTCAGGCACTCAACCCACAGCCACCCAGGTGTCCCAAGAAACCTAACATTCTTTAAATAAAGCCCAGAAAACCAGACGACCATAACCATGAAGTCACATTTTCCCACGCCTAATCAGAGATTATCTATCATGTCAAGAAACAGAAAATGTGAACAATAGCAAGTAACTATGTAAATAAAAATATATCCTGAAATGGCAAATGATGCAACTAGCATACAAAATTTTTGCAATAACTATTATATCACATTCAAATATTTAGGCCATGTGAGCAGTCTTCTTTTTGCACTAACCATAAAAATCCTTCCTTTCAAAAACTTAACAACACAAGTGTGCATCAACAGATGAATGTATAAACAAAATGTCATCTGTCTATACAAAGGAATAGTATTTTATGCCATAAAAAGGAATGCCACAACCACAAATGGAAATGTACACAATATAAAGCGTTCCTTCCACTAAGAGAAATAGTTTGATGCAATTACTGTATTTATCTTCATCTCTGGGATGTCGAAACTATGCATATGTCTCCAAGTCAGATTTGTGTATAACTTGTGGGCCATTGATGTACATTTAAATTGTAATTTGAGCACTTCTAGCATCAAGAGAAAATAAACAGGATGACCTTGTTAAAAACTCATATCTAAAAAAGCTGTTTAGAAACAAACTTCAGTGGTTTCCAATCCATAGACTAAGTCTCTATATCATAAACAATAATGACTCCTTGCCCAATGTGGGATGCAAGTCTTTAATAATTCAACCTGGTGATAATGTTGGCAAGAACGATGGACTTGGTTTGTTGTACTGAGAGAGAGGGAGAGGAAGAAAAGAGGAAAGGAGGAAGGAAGGAAGGAAAAGAAAACACTACACTTAAGTAGGAGAGGAAGAAGAGAAAAATCTCTATTTGTAGTTGACATGATCTTGTATATAGAAAATCTTAAGGAATACACTAAAACAACAATCAGAGCTTAAAAAAACCCACAAGTTTGGCAAGATTACAGGACACAAAATCAATATACAAAATTTGATTGTATTTCTATACCCTAACAATGAATAATCCAGAAATAAAATTTTAACAGCTTTCATTTATAATAGCACCAAAAAGAATAAAATACTTAAGAATGAATTTAATAAAAGAAATGTAAGTTATACCAGTAAAATGGCTATAATCAAAAAGGTGAAAAGTAACAAGTGTCCCTGAGAATATGGAGGAAATTGAATACTCATACATTGTTGATGAGAATGTAAAATGGTAGAGCCTTCTGTAGTAGACAATTTAGCAATTTCTCAAAAGTTCAAAAATAGTTACCAAATGACTTAACAATTCTACTTTGAGGTATAGACCTAGAAGACCTGAACACACGTTCACACCAAAACTTCTTCATGAATGTTCACTGCAGCATTATTAATAAAAGCCATAAAGTGGAAACAGCCCAAATGTCCATTAACTGATGAATGTATCCACAAATGTGATACCCCCACACAGTGGAATAGTATTCTGTCATTAAAAAAAAAGTGAGGTACTGGTACATGTGACAACTTCAGTGAACTTTGAGAATATTCAGTGAAACAACCAAAACAAAAGACCATGTATGAAATGTCCAGATAAGCATGTTATAAAAATTGTATCAATATAAAAGTGTTCCATAAAAATAGTCCAACTGGCTGCCCCCAGTAACCTTCCCCTGGGAGGAATTTCCTTGTCCATTGTTCTAAATCATTATATTTCCTACCTGGAATTAGGAGCCACACTTCTTGACGTTGCTGGTTCTGGACTGGGGAATACTTTAATCATTAAGGAGCCATAGACTCTTTGTTCACTGGCTCCCAATTTTTATGGAAAAGGCACTTAAAACTTCAGAAATCTTCAGTTTTATTTGATTTCTAGGAATTTCTTGTGTTGAAAACCAAAGCTAAGTATCCTGTTCTTTTGAAGTCTTTGTGTTTTCCGGCTGTATCTAAAGTAACTTTTACTTTTTCAGGCAGAACATACACAGTAGAAGATATCTGGGAAATATCTGGAAGAATGAATTTTTCTCCTAGTGCTCTGGCCCTCGTTTATTGTCTCCTTTTCTTTGTTCCAACCAACTTTTTTGTGGTCAGAACTTTGTCTCTTCTGTTTTAATGAATGTAAATCTTTTTAGCTGCAAGAGGATAGGTCTCTCAGATGGCTTCTATGTTTCCTCTCCTTTCAAGGAGGATGCGCCAGTTTTTGGCCCTCCTTATTTGGGGACCACAGTGAAGTCCTCCAAATACAAGCAACAGTTAAAAGATCTGGATCTTTAAGTCTCCATGCAAGTAAGCAGGTCATCAGATAGCTCCATAAAGGATGCTTTGCTACAACAGACGGCAAATTGGTCATGGCTGGAATAACAGAACACTGATTATCCTGCACTTCTGCTAAATTTAGAATATGCAAACCTAGGGGCAGGAACAGGCAACATCATACCTCTCAAATCCATTAAAGCACTGCAGATCCTCCAACACCTTCCTACTTTTCCTCTGCTAGAAGACAAAGGGTTATATCCACACACACTCCCTTAGTTGTTTTGTTTCTGTAGGAAGCATTTCCAAGACTCATTCTATAGGGCATAAAGACAACAGGGGGAGGCCCATGGATCAAAGGCAATCCACGGATGCATTTCATTTCGTTCACACTGAGTCATGGGCTCTGTTTTGAAAAAGAAATCGAAGCTAACTTAGGAGAGTCACATGTTCTCTTTGGGTTTGGCGTCTATTACTAAGGCATTTCGCCAGTTTGGGAAAGTTAATAACCTTGTTTTCTTGGGTGCTTTGGTGTGTAGAAACCTGGTCTCTTCTCTGTCAGTGATGCTGCTATTTCTGCTTCTGTCACAGCTGTCTGATTTTTTCTTCTTCTTTTTGCAAAATCTGTACCTCACTCCAAATTCACAAGTGAGAGTTTGACAGTCTTCAACCTTGACTACATATGGAATCACATATAAAGGAAATTTTTAAAAAATTCTAATGTGCAGGACACGACCCAAATAAAAATTGAAATTCCTCACATTTTTTCTCTTAAAATAACGTGTAATTGACATATAATGTTATATTAGTTTCAAGTACGCAACAGAATGATTCAGTATTTGGTTTTTTTTTCGTTTTTTTTTTTTAAAGATTTTATTTATCTATTTGTCAGAGAAAGAGAGATTACACACAAGCAGGCAGAGCGGCAGGCAGAGGCAGGGAGAGAAGCAGGCTCCCTGCCGAGCAAGGAGCCCAGTGCAGGACTCCATCCCAGGACCCTGGGTTAAGGCAGCGGCTTAACCAACTGAGCCACCCAGGCGTCCCTCAGTATTTGTATATATATTGGAAAGTCGTTGTCACAACAAGTCTAGTTAACATTATTACCATACATAGTACCAGAAATTATTTTTCTTGTGAGGAAAACTTTTCAGATTAACTATCTTAGCCACTTTTAAATATGCAATATAGTACTATCACTGTAATCACCACGCTAAGCATTACATCCCTATGACATATTTATTCTTTTCTCTTTCTTGTCTTATTTTTTTTTAAGATTTTATTTATTTATTTGACAGAGAGAGAGAGATCACAAGTAGGCAGAGAGACAGGCAGAGAGAGGAGAAAGCAGGCTCCCTGCTGAGCAGAGAGCCCAACGCGGGGCTCGATCCCAGGACCCTGGGATCATGACCTGAGCTGAAGGTAGAGGACTTAACCCACTGAGCCACCCAGGTGCCCCTTTTTCTTGTCTTATTTTTATTTCTCACTTTACTGATAGGAGTGGAATTGATTGAAGGCCTTTTTTTGGCAATAACTTTATTTATTGTTATTTATCTTTAAACTTATTTTTATTTCAATTTATTTTTTTATTGGAGCATAGTTAACACACACTGTTACATTTTGGGCATACAATAGTAATTTGACAAGTCTAAGCATTACGCTGTGATCACCACAAATGTAGCCACCATCCGTCATCATACAACACTATTACAATACCATTGTCTACACTCCCTATAATGTGCCTTTCATCCCTGGGACTTACTCATTCCATAACTGGAATGAGTTATGAGTTATGAAGCCTTTCACCCATTTTGCCCATCCCACAACCTCCTACCCTCTGGCTGCATAAGTTTGTTCTCTGTACTTTGGGTATGTTTCTGTTTTTCCTCTTTTTGTTTTGTTCTTTAGATTCCACATGTAAGTGAAATCACACGCTACTTGTCTTTCTTTTTTTCTTACTTATTTCACTTATCTGTGTTGTTGCAAATGGCGTATCTTCTTTATCCGTTCATCTATCAATGGACATAACTTGTTCCATACCTTGGCTATTGTAAATAATGCTGCAATAAGCATAGGGGTGCATATATCTTTTCAGATTACTGTTTTTGTTTTCTTTTTGTAAATACCAAATTACTGAATCATATGGCATTTCATTTTTAATTCCTTGAGGAACCTCCGTGCTGTTTTCCACAGTGACTGCACAAATTTACATTCCCACCAACAGTGCAAAAGTGTTCCTGTTTTTCCACATCCTTTTTCTAATGGTCTCCAAAAGATTTCAATGTTTAGTCAAGGTTGAAAACAACTAGCCCAGAATAATTAGATAATTGAGAGAGTTATACATTATCAAAAAAAGCAAACGATGTCATTTCCGTATAAAATTAAATATTTCATACAGCTTGGGTACCTGGATGGCTCAGATGGTTAAGCATCTGCCTTCAGCTCAGGCCATGAGGATCGAGCTCCTTAACAGGCTCCTGGCTCAGGAAGGAGTCTGCTTCTCCCCCTCCCCCTGCCCCTACCCCTGCTTGTGCTATCTTTCTCTTTCTCTCAAATGAAAAAATTTTAAAAGGTTTAAAAAACTATTTCACACTTTGTAAAGTGTTTGTGTCTAGATAGATAGAGATATCATATATCATTGACCTTAAAAATCTCTATGCACATACATACATACACACTGAAGTGCGCACGCACGCGCACACACACACACACACGGATACAAATATATCACAGGACTAATAATTCTTTCCCAGTACCCAAGGTCTAGCCAATCTGCAAAATAAAACTTTTTTCCCTTCAAAAGTATACAAAGAAGTACATTTTTCTACTTCACAGGCTTACCATCACAGGAAGAGTTTACTTACATGATTGGTAAGCTTTTAATCATTCTCTGTATTTTCCTTCCTCACCCGACATGGCATTATCTTTCTCTGAGCCTGTTCCCAATCAAATGCTCATCTAAATTGAAAAGGACTCCATCTCAAATGAATAAATTATTATATGCTACTGCCCATCACTCACCCACACATACATTTTGGGATATGACAGGAGGTATACAAAGGAGAGATATTAAGCCTGAGTGTCTGCAAAGGTAATGAGGCAACCAAAAGAAAGGGGTGACACAGCGGAAGGAGAGGAGAAGTTGGATTACTTTTTATTATTTTGAGTTTGAGGTATTGGAAGGCAGTTGGAATTTAGAACTTGTACTCCAGGGGCGCCTGGGTGGCTCGGTAGGTTAAAGCCTGTGCCTTCGGCTCAGGTCATGATCCCAGAGTCCTGGGATTGAGCCCCCCATCCATCTGGCTTTCTGCTCAGCAGGAAGCCTGCTTCCTCCACTCTCTCTCTCTGCCTGCCTCTCTGCCTGCCTCTCTGCCTACTCGTGATCTCTATCAAATAAATAAATAAATTCTTAAAAAAAAACAGAACTTGTACTCCAGAAAATATGCCAAGGTTGAGGCATCCATTTGGAATCCATGCACAGAACCACGATTAATAAAATAATTAAAGTTAGGAATAAGACACATTTCAAATGCATACTATTTAATTACTTAGATCTGGTATCCATCAATAATGATAACACCACATACTTTAATCACTAATGCTTAACTGAACTCAATATTTAAAAAGTTATAGACTGGGAAAGTTGTCACCAAATTTGAGAATATCATTTTAAGCTGTTATATACATCTGATGAATATTAGATGAATCGAGCTACTTAGCTGAACAGCTCTACTTTATTTCTGGACATATTTTATTTCTATTATGTGATGACACACATTGCAAGCCACCACTACTTTTAATATCCCACTATTTAACTAATCCTCATGTTGACTGTCTATTAAAGCGGTCTTTCTGGCTGAATGAGCCCTACCTACAAGAATCATGACAAAGTTAAATCTCAACAAAGTTAGAGATTACTTCATAACTCATTCCTTGGTTACTTACTTTGGACATAGAAAAGAGACACAGATCATTAATATTAAATGTATAGATCCCAAGGATTTAATACCTAACTTGTAGAAGATTCTCTACATGCTAGTATTTTTTTTAGTTTCCTACAATTAAACTCTCAATAATATTTTTCATATGAATAGAAGTCTACTTTTTAGTCAAAAATGATTGCTTGCATTCTGGAAAAATGTTAAGAGTGCAGTAATAAAATTCAACATAGCATTAACTGTTTTGGTAACCCAACATACAATTACTAAGTATCTGTTGTGTTTCAGGCGTAGATTGAATGATGGATATAACAAATAAGAATAATAAAATGTGATTCTCACTCTTGAAATCTAGAAAGCATTATCACATCATAGTGTGGGCTTTGGACTGTTTGATAGGAGTTCAAATCCTCACTCTGAAAATGTATTGTTCATGCAACTATTTGCATATAACCTCTCAAAGTCAGTTTTTCATGTATAAAATACAGAGCAACATATAAAGTGTTAGACAACCCAGGAAAGAGAGAGTGTCACAGCCATCTTGAGAGATAGAGGACATCCTATAGTCCCTCCATGTCAGAAGCCTTGTGGGTTAGCCATTATACTGAGGGAACCCTCAATGCCAGAAAACCAAGGTCTGTTCTCTAATTATTGGATTAACACAGATAAATTCCTTGGATCCAAGAGAGTGAGGATGATTACAGTTTAAATAATTCTATGCAGTGTATTTGGGTGAGCGTTGAGGGAATCAACACTTTCATGCACAGAATTCCAATTAACCTACTGGTTATACTAATGCCTCCTGTCATTTTCCATATCTGATATTTCTGCGCTCTGAGTCTTATGTGGGTTTCACAGGTGGTTGGTCCCTCCTCAGGTATTTCCCTCTCCTTATTCTAGACTTCACTTTCTTCTGCTTTGTTTCATCTATGATTATATATCTATCTTTCAGAAATTGGCTGATTTTTTTCCTTATCTGCTAGAACTCACTTCTTTTTCATTATTATTTTAGGCTTTTAAATTTGTATTCCTTTAATATAATTTTAATGGAGGTTTAGAAGAACCAGGAGATTAAAATCTATGTTTCTATTTTGTGCTCAAAAGGAAAATTCTATGAACCTTTTTTAAACATAAGATTTACTTTTTTTATGACACAACCTTGAGTTATTTTGACAGAGAGTTTATTTCTGCCTCTTAAACATAATTTTCCAGTTTGGAAATTCTCTGCAGGATCCATGCTTTAACTCAGTTTGATGCTAATATTATAAAGTACATGAGAGAATAAGAGGTTTAAGGGAATTTTTACCTTGGTGTTAAAAAAATAAAAAGTATCAGCTAGGTAAATGCAATGTATTTCAAGATGAAAAGTCTATCAATTATTTCTATCACCTCCATAATAAAATCCCTTTTTCTTTATCCTCCTTCCAAATTGCTATTCCACGTTGGAGAAAATGTTGAAAGATCAGAGCTTCTGCCAGAGAACATATGTCTGAACTAAAAGAGGAAGTGGTTTATAGAAGGAAAAAAAGGGTATGATATCTTCTGTGGTATTAAAAGTTAGAATTATTCCAAACTTAGAAAACTAACTGTAGAGCAAGAAAACTGCTGTAAGAATAGTAGTTTTCTTCCATATCATGAAGTGTTCAAAAATCTATTCCTTGATTGGTAAGACTGAATACATTGTTTTTGTCCTATATTCATAGAGGAAATCCACCAAATTTGGGAGAGCAGAAGAAAATTTTCCATCTTGATTTATTTGACTAACCGGAAGTTTATTTGCAGAACTATGAGACTCCCTTCAGCAAAACGTCACTTTTGGTCTTCTCTCTCTTTTTAAAATGTGCAATGGCTGGAGATATAGTCTATGCTGATATTAAAATTAATAGGACTTTTTCTTTAGAAAATTCATCGTCACTTCAGAAATCTGGTAAGTTGGCTTTAGGGGTCCTTTTAAAATTAATATTTTACTTTAAATCTCCTTTATTTCTATCCTGCATTTGTATATGTCTTAAATAGTTAGAAGGCTGGATTCCAAGAAAAATTGATTGAACGCAAGAATAAGAGTAACTGGGTGATGGACATTGGGGAGGGTAAGTGCTATGGTGAGTGCTGTGAAATGTGTAAGTCTGATGATTCACAGACTTGTACCGCAGGGGCAAATAATACCGCAGGGTCAAATATATGCTAATAATTTAAAAAAATAAAATAAGTGTAAGAAAACTAAGATAGAATAAATAAAATAAAGAAGAGTAAGAGTGAATGTTTTTAATGAGACAAAGTTCATTGTAATTTTATTTTTTTCTTTTCTTTTTGAAGTTAATTTTTTTAATTCCAATTAGTCAACTTACAGTGTAATATTAGCTTCAGGTGTAGAATTTAGTGATTCATCACTTACATACAACACTGTGGATGCAGCTAGAGAGTATTATACTAAATGACATAAGTGATTCAGAGAAAGACAAATACCATATGATTTCACCCATATATGGAATTTAAAAGGCAAAACAAATGAATATAGGAAGAAAAAAACAGAGAGGGAAACCAAAAAACAGACTCTTAACCACATAGAACAAACTGAGGGTTACTGAAAGGAGGGTGAGCAGGGGGATGAGTTGAACTTTGCTTTTGATTTTCATAGCCTTTCTATTCTTTTTATTTCTTACAGTGAACATTTATACAGTGACATCTATATTTATGACCCCTTTCCTTACAGTTTCATGTGCCTCTGATTAAATCTGCCCTTTTACTATAATATAAATTCACTTAAACAAAGGGAAAAAGTACTTGGCTATAATTCACATTGTTAATTATCTTTTTGAAATTTGCATAATGTTAGGATAAAAATGTTAAACTAAACTAAGAAGACATGAAATGCTGGTATTTTATTTCATGAAGTTTAGAATTAATGAAACTCTGAGTAATAGAATATTTGTGGAATACGAAGAGAAAGGTACATAAGTAAGGATAACATTGTACCTTAAACACAAGCCACCGCAAAGATGATAGATTTTTATATTCAGTGTGTTTTTTCATCCTCTAAAGTATTAGGGCAACTTTCGTATTGCATTTCTGTTCTTTTCTCTAGGGTAAGCCTTTTTTATATTATAAAGTTTATGTAAAACGTTTACATAATTTAAGTCTCATTGCATTTGTCCTGCGTAATGAATATGCTTTGCTTTACTATTTTTCCAAATAATGTATTTCTTCTTTTATATTTTTTAATTTGCAGTTACCAAATAAGTCTGAGGTATGGTTTTCTCTGATTGCAAAAACATATTATTTTTTATTTTTAAACATTACCTCTCTGACTTTGTCCAATAAAAGCTTATCCATTTTCTTTTCTCCCTAGTCCGGGTGCTTTCATTTTCTATGAGAAGATAGAACTTAATTTGAAAAATAATGAGGACTAGAGTTGTTTTCTTATTCTTCCATAAAAACTCTCATACTATTAGTCCAATTTCCCAGAAGTTATTTTAGCTCAGTTTAAGCAACAAAACTGGTATTTTCAATTCTGCATTCCAGGGTTTGATTTCCTTTTTGTTTACAGATAGAACTTTACTTCCTTCCTTGTTTATAGAGATTTGGGGAAAACATCTTTAATGCTATCTGCTCCAGTCTACTAATATTAAAAAGAGATTAAATTTTTTATTAAATTATATATATAAATATATAAATATAAATATATGAAATATATATTAATCATATATAACATATAATTATATATAATATAATATAAAAATATATATTATAAAATATATATTAAATATAAATATAGATTTATATTATAATTAAATATTTAAAAATATTTTAAAAAGATTAAGTTACCTACTCACAATGGTGCTTGTGACCAGAAGCCAATATTTTATTGTTTCTTTACTGCATATCCCTAGGGTAGGATAAATAAAACTTCTGTTCTCATGTGTCATATCATTGTAGCTGGAAAGAATTATTTGATACACTGAATAGTCATGTTCTACAGAGCCCTACATATGACACGACATGGCCTTAGTTTTCCTCTTCTAACTCCCTATGTTTTACTTATTTTGCTCTGGCTGTTGTCCTCTTTCCTCCTTGAAGTTACCATATGCCTTACCAGTTCAGAGCCTCACATGTGCTGAGACCCTTTCCCTAATCTCTTAATCTTCATATTCATTTGTTCTTTAAGATAAAACAAAGAGACTATCATGATGAAATTGAGCAGACTACTATTGAGAAAGTATTATTTGACTGGGAATATTCCAGGCAAACATTGAGAAATTCATGCTTTTCATAAATCTTACTTTGGGGCCTAAAAGAATGACCTAGTATCCCTTATGTTAGTCTTCTAATGAAATCTGAAATTTAATTCTGTAAGTTTTTAGGTCCACACCCCTAGCTGTTTATATTAAAAACATATGTAGGGGATACAATCCCCTTCTTCTTGCAATTGCCTTGATGGGCACAATTTGCATTGTTTTACATGATATATGAAAATACATAGATATTTTATGTTCTGAGAATTAATAAGCTTCCATGAAAGATGTTTTATTCAACAACACTAGTCATTTGAACACAGAACAAAGTTCTCTGTAGGAATAGATAAGAATTCAGGTTAATAGGTCTTGATGCTTGACTTTATAATCGGTTATATTTCAACATCAGTTATTTCATTACTTTCTCAGTGTATTATATATATGTTTACATATATCATGTATCTAGTAGCATTGATATACTGCAATTATTTTGTATTAGAGATTGTTGATTTAACTATCAGCCAAAGCTAATAATTCTTGCTTCTTTTCCTGATTTATTTTTATCTTTGAGTACTCCAAAGACAATGAGATAGTATGGATAGCAATCAGCCACTGTTTGGATAGTCAAGAGAGCTGAGGCTTGATCTCAGCTCTCTTATCAAATAACTGTGATTGTGGACTTGAATAGCCACATAAATATGTAGACATTGGACAATGTAATCCCTAAAAGTACTTTTATTTTAAAATAAAAATGAGTGAAATGTATGAAATTACAGTTATGTATCATTGTGTAAAGTAGGCATATTACATAAGAGAGAAAAGAATGGATTAATCCAAATAGGCGCATGTTGTCAACAAACTTACAAGAAAATCTGGAGGGTCTCAGTCTTATATAAAAACATAGGACTGCAGAGAGCAGATCACTCTAAGATTAATGCTGTGAAACACGTATGATGAACCCACAAAGAAAAACTCATATCCATTCTCAGTTTTATAAGTCTCCTCTTCACAAACCAGAAAACCAAATATGTTCTGTGTGTGTGCACATGAGCAAAAAGAAGCTGGGTCTATGTATTTCAAAGGAAATTAACTTAGAAGCATGATAACCAAAAAAGTTTGTTTAGCTCCCTCTTACCTCTAACTATATAAGGAATTAACTGCTGGTCTTACAATCAAATTCCATCTGTCCAATCTATCCAATATTGTAGATTCTCACCATCATGGAATTTTCCTGAAAGTTGGATGTGCAATGATCATCACCCTATTTGTAACAGTAATTGTGCTGAGCATTTTGAGTAAGTAATTAATCAAGATTATTCATTTATCCTAAAGCATTTTTCTTTAATGACCTGTTGTAATTGAGTTTGCTGTTCAAGTGTTTCCTGAACAGTACAGGACAACTTCACAGAACATATGAAATTTGAAAAAATTAAAATTAGAGATTTTTTGATAGACCTTCAGCATGCAATATCATTATGGATTCATTTCACTGATAAAGGGAAGAGAAATCAAGAATATGTTTGTATTTTGTGATCAAATCACACAATGCAGTTTGATAGTGAGTTATGCACAAGCTTCTCTAAAACTACATTCAGATGAAAGGAAATTAAATTATGTAGTATATTTCTATATAAGTTTATTCATATTAGATACTCCTGGGCACTATCAACCTTGTATCAATAAGTGAGAAATCTGCCTACAGTTAATCAACTAACTTGAGCATTTAAAAATTATACTCATGTACTTTGGACATAACAGCATAATTCAATATTCAGATAGCAAATATTTTAATTATTGAATAAATGTTTGGAGAAAAGATCTTCACATATATCTATAGAACAAAGGTAATATATAGACTAGATATATTCCAAGAAATTCAGGCTTTCAGACGAAATCCTAGAACAGGCCAATGCATACAAACCTTAAGCCCCAGAAAGCTATATAACTAGTTTAAGATAACCTATTGTCTAATTGCAGCTGTAAAATTAGGGCAGAGGGAAGCAAAAATAATTAGCATAAAAAATCTCTTCTCTATATATTTTTGTTATGTTAATAGATTTGTTTGTTACTAGCATAGCAGTTGTTTAATAAAATATTTTTGTTACTAATAGATTCATTACTAAAATAGGTTTTAAAGACTTAATTGCATAATACACAATATTATGAAATTAGAAGTTACCAAAAGTAAGCTCAGTTAAATGGCCCTCAAAAAAAAAAAAAAGATACCTTCCTCATTGGAGAAAAACTACTCTGGGCTCACCCTACCCTTCTCTATGCAGCATTTACATGCAAAATCTTGAAAGAACCAGAATTATGAACCAATCAAAAACATATAAAATCTTCCCCCTGAATCAGGTGACACTGGACATAATTTAACAATATCTCACTAAACCCAAACTATACAAATGAGGCTTATGTCCACAGCTGGTTATTTTGTGTTCATTAAAATAAATATGAAAACTCCAAGAAAAAAATTAGGTGACTAGCCTTCTTCTCCCAGATCATATTTTTATTAATATGTTAATAAAAGTAATAAGAATGTAAAGAAAAGATCAAGCCTTAGAAAAATAGTCTGTTTGTCTCCTTAAGTTTTTAATTATTTAACTTACAATAGAATTTCTACATTATTAAACTTTAGAGAGGCACTAGAACCCAATAGTTTTATGCTTTGTATTTAATTAGGAAAATATGTTTCTTCTTTCATCAGTTATCCAGTTGAAATATGCGAGACATAATGCAGAAGAAAATGAATCAAAAGAGAAATTCTGTACTGGTAAAAATAAATCTGGAGCAATCACCTCAACAGGTAACATTATTTTATGCTGTCCAATTCCAGAGACATGGACAGTAACATTGGTTTTACCAGAGTATATTTGAAAAGAGAGATTCCTCTACCCTATAGAGGGACGGTTTAGGTCATTGTTTTTTATGGATCCATAGTCTATGACAAAATCTTCAAGGATCCAAGGCAAATGAGAAAAATGAGCTTATAAAGAGTTCTAGATTAATGAAAAGGTATTTCATGGAAATGATTGCATTTTATTATTTTTATTTCAATTGGGACATACACAAGTACAGAATATAGTCAAAATATTTTCATTCTTATTTTTTTAAAGATTTTATTTATTTGACAGAGAGAGAAACAGCGAGAGAGGGAGCACAAGCAGGGGGAGTGGGAGAGGAAGAAACAGGCTCCTGCTGAGCAGGGAACCCAATGAGGGGCTCCATTCCAGGACCCTGGAATCATGACCTGAGTCAAAGGCAGATACTTAATGACTGAGACACCCAGGCACCCCTATTTTCATTCTTAAAGTTCATGATATATTCAGGGCTTTTTTTTTTACCAGGTAATGTTATTACATGCAAAATTATTGTAAATGGTAATGTTATGTTAATCTTTCTCTTGCTCTTTCATATTTGCACACTTTTAAAAGTCAAGAAAACAATTATTCAACCTTTCTGCATTTTTTCCCAGTGGTTTTATTACATCTTTAAACTTGTTAAAGCCAATCAGAGAAAGACAATGATTATATGATCTCTCTGATATGAGGAATTTGAGAGGCAGGACAGAGGGGTCGTGGGGAGAAGGGAGTGAAAAAGTGAAGCAAGATGGGACTGGGCAGGGAGACAAACCATAAGAGACTCTTAATCTCAGGAAACAAACTGAGGGTTTCTGGGGGTTGGGGAAGTAGGGATAGGGTGGCTGGCCGATGGACATTGGGGAGCGTATTAAAAAAATGTGTTAATTTAATTCTTAACTCCATATTGAAAAACTATATATCATTCTTCTTTTGAACATCCAGGTATAATTCTATTAGAAAAACTTACCAGTCCGTAATGTAGTGTATATACAAATTCTGGGAATTCATTAAAACATTAAATTGGACTTTGATATTTCCAAGTCCCCTTGACCACATTCTAAAAACTATCTGATACACCATATGTTCTTTTTTTTTTTAACGTGTATGACTCTGAGGGCAAATTTTATGAGACACTATTCCCAGAGAAAAAGCACTGCAGTATACCATTACCTACTACAGAAGCAGTAGTAGTGATATTAAATAAAGCTCTAGCTTTAAATTCTGTCAAACCTGTTTTCTTTTTTTTTTTTTTTAAGATTTTATTCTTTATTTGTCACAGAAGGAGAGAGCACAAGCATGGGGATCGGCAGGCAGAGAGAAAAGCAGGCTCCCCACTGAGCTAGGAACTTGAGGCAGGACTCTTCCCAGAACCCTGGGATCCTGACCTGAGCCAAATGCACACTTAGCCAACTGAGTCACCCAGGCGTCCCAAACCTGTTTTCTATTTCTTTGGTGTTGGTTGTGATCTCTCCTCTTTCATTCATGATTTTATTTATGTGGGTCCTTTCTCTTTTCTTTTGGATAAGTCTGGCCAGGGGTTTATCAATCTTATTAATTCTTTCAAAGAACCAGCTCCTAGTTTCATTGATTTGTTCTATTGTTTTTTTGGTTTCTATTTCATTGATTTCTGCTTTGATCTTTATTATTTCTCTTCTCCTGCTGGGTTTAGGCTTTCTTTGTTGTTCTCTCTCCAGTTCCTTAAGGTGTAGGGTTAGGTTGTATATTTGAGAACTTTCCTGTTTCTTGAGATACCAAACCTGTTTTCTAATCCTCATCCTATTCTTATAAACGTGTAAGCCACCTCTCCTAGAGTCTTGGATCAATTCATCAGGAAAGAAAAACAATAAAACTTTAAAATATGTGAAGTAAAACTTAATTGGTCTATTCAGCCATCATTTCTAATGCTTTGTTAACCTTCTGTCTATTTTCTTTCTAGAATCTAAATCTAGAATTTAGATGTACAATAGGCTTATACTCCTCCATTTCACTTACCGTCCCATTTTGTCATCATTGTTGTCAATTTGTGCCGAAGGCAATGTTTCCAGGTGTACCTTGCAGCTTACAAAGGCCCTCTCTTCCTGTGTCTGTCTAAGCAACAGACTCATTCATGGAGTCTAATTTCAATGATCAGAGTTATCTCTTTTTTTAAAAATGTACATTTATATATATATGTATATATATTATATATATATATATATATTATATATATATATATATTTGCAGGGGGAAGGTCAGAGGGAGAAAATCAAGTGGAATCACCCAAAGCTGGACCCAGGGCCAGACCCAGGGCATGATCTCACGACCTTGAGATTACTACCTGAACTGAAACCAGGAGTTGGAGGCTTAACCAACTGGTCCACTTAAACTCCCTCAATGATCAATTTTAAATCCTAAGGACTTCTTCTCAAGACAAACTTGTTAGCTTTTGATAGTCTCCTGTTATCTGATCTTTTCCTTTTTTTTTTTTTTACTTACTCTTTTATTTCTTAAAATAATTTAAAACATTATTATTTATGATGCATTTGATTTTGTAAATACCTAAAGTCTTTGGTGACCAAATCTGCTGTTTGTACTTCCTGCTGTGTTGTGTGTTTTTTCAAGTATTTGGGATGTTTTTATTTTAATTTGAATGATTTCAGTTGATGGAATTGCTAAAAAAATAAGTAAAGATATTTTTTTGCAAAGTTTACATTTTCATCTGCAGGGAGACACTAAGGAGCTAATAATGATTGGATGACTTCAGGCACTTTTGAAGACCCTGGACTAATCAGTCTCACTGACTCACTCCCTCACCTTTTGGTGAACCCAACTTTTGGTCTTATGACCCTAGCACTGATATGTAAATCATTAGCCTTGAGGAGATCCTTGCCTTATGAGTTCATTTATGCAAACACTTCCCCAGTCCACCTCTAGCTAAGTGCCTCCCTTTAGATATTTCCCTTACTTCTTACATGCTAAGCAACACTTTAATCTAATTATTTTAGGATCTAATTATCTCTAGCAAAAGTTATCTTCAAAAGAGCATTTTTTTCAATGGTGTGCCCTAACATTTGTATGTATTAAGGTTGTTGAAATATAAAGATCCAGGTGGTTAACCGGTAGACTGTAGACTTTAATTTATCTTGCTACACTTTAGAAATATATTTTTAATATTCTGTGATACAAAAAATGGTTGGGGGAGGCTCCTGGGTGGCTTAGTGGGTTAAAGCCTCTGCCTTCGGCTCAGATCAGGATCCCAGGGTCCTGCCATGGAGCCCCACATCGGGCTTTCTGCTCAGCAGGGAGCCTGCTTCCCTTCCTCTCTCTCTGCCTGCCTCTCTGCGTACTTGTGATCTCTGTCTGTCAAATAAATAAATAAAATCTTTTTAAAAAAATGGTTGGGAAGCCCTGCTTCATACTATCTAGTCAAATTATCTACTTTCAGAAATACAGAAGTGAAAATATAGTAGTTTCTTATTAAATATGTTCTTAAAAGTCTCAGTTGCATGGTTGCTGTCTTTAGCTATAATCACAGCATTTGGCATTATTACCTGGAAAGGTTTGGACTTGGTGTATTATATCAATCTAAAGAAAAACTGTACAACTGAGACAAGTGTGTGGACTTAATATTGAAAGCAAGAGCAAGGATCCTTTGAATATACATTGCTCACCTTACACTTTTATTTTTGCCTATATGCTTGCCATTTCTGATGTTGTTCTCTCTCCGATATGAAAGTTTCCACTTAGAAACATTTCCCATCAGTCCGAAGAATTTCCTCTGATATTCATTATAGTGACTATTTGATAATGGATCCTTTTATTTTCTTTTATCTGAAAGTGTCTTAAATTTGCCATGCTTTTAGAAAGATATTTTCATTGGATGTGAAATATTTTGTTGATTTTTTTCCCTTAAACAATCTTTTAAAGTTTTTATTTAAATTCCAGTTAGTTGATGTACAGTGCAATATTAGTTTTGGGTATACAATACAGTGATTCAATAGTCCCCTCCTTAATCCCCATCTCCTATGGCACTCATTCCCCCACCCACCTCCCCTCAGTTTGTTCTCTCTAGTTAAGAGTCTGTTTCTTAGTTCCCTTCAAAAATTTGAAGACATTTTTCACTATGTTCTGTCCCCCTCAGTGCATGATGAGAATGAGGGTTTTTTTTTCTTTTTAAATAGTTGTATTCTTGTAAATGGCATGCAATTTTTCTCTGCTTTCAAGATTTTCCTCTATCTTTGGTTTTAAGCAGTTTGTTTTATTTTTACATATGATTTTCCTCATATTTATCCTGCTTAGGGCTTGATGAGCTTCTTGAAAGCATAAATTTATAAATTTAAATACATTGGAGAAATTTTAGCTATTATCCTTTTTTCCCTTTATTTTCTCTTTCCTCTGGTTCTAGGACATCAATTTCTTTTTTTTCTTACATCTTCTTAAAGGTGTTATTTCTTTATTTGTCAGAGAGAAAGAGAGCAAAAGCAGGGGGAGCAGCACACAGAGAGAGAAGCAGGTTCCCCCACTGAACAAGGAGCCCAATGCAGGATTAGATTCCAGGACCCTGGTGTCATGACCTGACCCAAGGCAGACACTTAACTTCATCAGTATATGATATTAGGGATATGGTTCTGAGTTTCTTTTAATTACTTATCCTTGTTCCTTCCAGTTTCCTTCAATTTCTCCACTGCTCACAAATCATGCCCCTCAAAAGACTGGAAGCTACATGGAGGGAAATGTTACTGGATTGCTGAAGATAAGAAACCTTGGGATGAAAGCAAAAATGACTGTGTCATAAAAAATTCACATCTCCTGGTGATTCAAGACCTCATTGATATGGTGAGATGTCAAACTTAGAGATTATAGCATCTTTCACATTTTTCAAGGCAATCATTGTGCTACATATTTGAAAATATATTTTTTTGAAGATTATTTATTTATTTATGTGTCAGAGAGAGCCCAAGCAGGGGAAATGGCAGGCAGAGCAGACAGAGGGAGAAGCAGTCTCCCTCCTGACCAGGGAACCCCAGGCAGCATTCGATCCCAGGACCCTCGGATCATGACTTGAGCCAAAGATAGACTCTTAACCTACTGAGTCACCCAGGTGTCCCACATATTTGAAAATTTCTATGAAATAAATTCTAAACTTCATTGCTCTTAACTACACAAATATTGTTTGAATGAATCATTGAACTACAGGATTATTTTTGACTTTTTTGGGGGGGGGGCTATGGATTGATGGAATTCATTTGGTACTGTACATCTAAGTTCTCCTCCACAAGAGATCCCCACTGCTAACTAGATTCCATTTTAAAATATAAGACAGTAAGTATCTTACCTCATCTCTCATGTTTATTGCAATGTTCCCAAAGTCTGCAGTCAGATATCATGGCAGCTAAAATTAAGATGATAACTGAGAGAAAGGAAATACAGAATAGTCCTCACTAACATTTCATTCTCCCTTGAGCAGAATACTTTGTTAACTCTGGTTTAATTTAAATGGAAGTTTTATTACATGAATGTTGGACACAAAACCTTTAATTAATAAGGCCAATGTAGATGCTAATTAGCAAGCATCAAATAAGGATAATCAGCATGGGAATTAGTATATTGGTATAAAAAGTTATGTCAAAGGTTCTGGTTCTGAAAACCCAGTGACCAGCAGTGCTTTACTACCCTGGTTGAGTCATAGCCATCTGCAGTGGACAGCACAGCTGTTGAAACTTCTGAAGAGAAAAAAAAGTTTCCTGAGTTTGAGAGGAATCCACCACAAGAAAAACAAGAAAAGAGGTAAACTATCTTCTCGCTATAACCAATGTAACCCCAAATCTCAAACTGTCAGTCTGTCTATCAGATGCAGTTCAAATTGACTCAAATATAAGCCAAATCCAGGATATATTAAGAGCTGAATAGAAATCTGTTTTCTTCTCCAAGAGGTAATTTTAAGACAAGAAAGGGGAAGCAGGTATCAACTGGAAAGCATCTCATGAGAATGCTCTGAAAGGGATAAATAATAAATCATTGCATGGAGAAATTACACAATGAAAGATTTCACTCAGATACTCATCTATTTCCTGGTCACCATCAAAGGGAAGGATGCTGAAATGCAGAAAAGACATCTTCTAGGCAATTGATTAACCAGACTAGAGAGACCAGTAAACTAAGACAACATTTTTTTATTTAAATTCAACTTAGTTAATGTACAGTATATTATTACTTTCAGGGATAGAATTTAGTGATTCACCAGCTGTGTATAACACCCAGTGCTCATTATATCATATGTCCTCCTTAATGTCCATCATCCGGTTACCCCATGTCCCCACCCAACTCCCCTCCAGCAACCCTCAGTTTGTTTAGAAACTTTCTTCTTCCTGTTTAGATTACCTCTCTCACATTATTCCTAAGCAAATGAATGGGCCAGATATAATTTTTCTCCTTCATGGATAAATAAGAATCTGAATGGAATCAGCATAGGATTTATGCATACATATTTCTACTTCCAAACTTTTCCAAAAAACACATGTGAAAGTCAGATTAAAATATATGTTTGAAAAGAATAATTTCTCCAAAAACCAGAAAATAATTTTCTAGCAAATACTTTTCTAGCTCTCAAATAAGTGAAGAATAAAATGAAACAAAGAGACTTATTAGTCCCTCTAGAATTCCCTTGTGCCATCATATGGCAAAAAGAAGAAAAGTAGAAAGAGGAAGGAGAAAGAGGAGGAAAAAAGGGAGGAAGAAGAAGAGAGTGAGAAAAAGATAGTTAAACAAAGAACAGGAAAAGAAAGGAGGTTTATAGTTTTCACGAATGATGCAAAGATCTTGAAATGTTACTACAATTTTTAAATGAGAAAGAGTTAACTTTAAATTGCCAGCTTATTTCAAATTTGTTGGAGAGTTATGAAACAGGTACCTGTGGGAGAGAAGACATGTCCTCACTTACTTGGAACACACAAATCAGACACGAGACATCAGAAAGGGGAGTTTTGTCAGAGTAATTGAAAAATGAGTTAAGTCTGAGTGCAAGTGAGCAAAATACTGTGAATGAAGCTCCTGGGCTTGGCAGAAACTGGGGGATTCTACAACCCCTTGAAGGCTATTTTTTTTCCTGTAAATGCCACTGGTTCTCAAGATTAGAAAGAACCATAAGAATGTGTCCCTCGCGATCCAGACCTGGGAGAAGAAAACAGCAATGTTGAAGTGGCAAGGAATTCTGCCAAGATCCTTGTCCCCAGTCTGCCCTGTGCACTATGGAACAATAGCTTCCATGCATGTGTTGGTGAGAAGGACAAGTGCCCTTAGGGAACTGGTGAAACACCCCTGCAGGTGCAAAAGAGGATGGGGACAAAAGATACTCTTGTGGGAGGGGCGAGAATACTGGATGGGACCAGTTACAGGCAGGGTAGGGGGCAGAAGGGAGAAAGCCACACAGAGGAGAAACAGGGATGAGTCGCTGCCTAAGACTGAGGCATAATCAGAACAATTAAGACCACCGCGTCCACTGCCTCTGTCACACTAACAGGTTTCAAACAGGATGTCAAGAAGAACACTGCTGGGAGAGGGACAGGGGAGGAGGAAGAACATGCAGAGAGATCTTCTCTGAGGCATGGTACAAAGGGAAACCGAAACACTTGGGTCAAGGAGACGTTTCTCTGGCAAACAAACAGACAAAAAACCAGGAAACACGAGACATTACAGGAATTTGAAACCTGTGGCACACTGAGGGTAACAATAATTTGCACACTCACCCCCGTAATGATAAACTTAAACCCCACATTGAAGACGCAGGAGAAGGAACTCTGTTCATTTCTATCCACAAAATTATTTAACTCAGTCGCCATATGCTAGTCAGCTTTCAACAATCAAGTACGAGGTATAAAAAGGAGAAGAAGGAGGAGGAGGAGGAAGAGAAGAAGAAGAGAGAGAAGAGGAAACAAGATACTCCCAAGACCAAGGAGAACTACTGCACAATGATAAAGGGGTTGTATGAGTTTGCCAGGGCTGCCATAACAGAGTACCACAAATTTAATGACTTAAACAATAAAGATTAATTTCTCCAGGTTCTGAAGATTGCAAGTCCAAGATCAAGATATTGGCAGATTTCATTTCTTATGATGGTTCTCTCCTTGGCTTTCAGCTGGCCACCTTTCTACTGTGTCCTCACATGGTCTTTCCTCTGTGTGTGTGCATCTGTGTCTCTCTGTGTGTCCAAGTTTTTTCTTTTTTTTTCCTAAGATTTCACTTGTTTATTTGACAGACAGATCACTAGTAGGCAGAGCAGCAGGCAGAGAGAGAGGGGGAAGCAAGCTCCCCGCTGAGCAGAGAGCCCGATGCGGGGCTCAATCCCAGGATCCTGGGATCATGACCTGAGCCGAAGGCAGGGAGTTAACCCACTGAGCCACCCAGGTGCCCCTGTCCAAATTTTTCTTATAAGGCCACCAATCAGGCTAAATCAGGACCCACTCTAATAGCCTTACTTTAGCTTCATGACCTCGTTAAAGGCTGTGACTTCAAATGCAGTCATATTTTGAGGTAACTGGGGGTTAAGACTGCAACATAGGAATTTTAGAGAGACACAATTCAGTCCATAATATTCCTGCCTCTGGCCCCTGAATCTCATAGCGGGAGTCAATTATATATGTATATGCAACAAGGTTAACACTGATAGAACTAAAAAAGGAAATGGAGAAATTCACAATTACAGTTGGAGCTGTCAACACTCCTCTTTGAGTAACTGATAAAACAAGTCCCATAAATAAATAAATAACCTGAACAATGCTATCAACAAATTCAACCTAATTAATCTTTTTTTAAATTATTTTTATTATTATATAATGTAATTTGCCCCAGGGGTTCAGGTCTGTGAATCATTGGGTTTACACAATTCATAGCACTCACCATAGCACACACCCTCCCCAATGTTCATAACCCAACCACCCTATCCCTACCCCCCACCCCCCAGCAACCCTCAATTTGTTTCCTGAGATTAAGAGTCTCTTATGGTTTATCTCCGTCCCCAGTCCCATCTTGTTTCATTTTTTCCCTCCCTTCCCTCCATCCAAGGCCCCCTGCCCTGCTTCTCAAATTCCTCATATCAGAGAGATCATACGATAATTGTCTTTCTCTGATTGACTTATTTCTCAGCATAATACCCTCTAGTTCCATCCATGTTGTTGCAAATGGCAAGATTTTGTTTCTTTTGAAGGCTGCATAGTATTCCATTGTATATACATATATCACATCTTCTTTGTCCATTCATGTGTTGATGGACATCTAGTTTCTTTCCATAGTTTGGCTATTGTAGACATTGCTCCTATAAACATTCAGGTGCACGTGCCCCTTCGGATCACTACATTTGTATCTTTAGAGTAAACACCCAGTAGTGCAATTGCTGGGTTGTGAGGTAGCTCTATTTTCAACTTTTTTGAGGAACCTCTATGCTGTTTTCCAGAGTGGCTGAACCATCTTGCATTACCACCAACAGCGTAGGAGGGTTCCCTTTCTTCACATCCCTGCCAACATCCTCGACCTAATTAATCTTATAGAAAACTATATCCAACAAAAGCAGATTGCACTTTTTTTTTTCCAATACACCTAGAACTTTCACGAAGACAGACCATATTTGGAGACCCGGGCCATAACAAAATTAAACTGGAAATTAGGAATGGAGTAATATTTGGAAAATTCCCAAATATTTAAAAATTAAACAACACAATTCTAAATAATGTATGGGTCAAAAAATTAGTGATCAGAGGAAAATTTTTAAATTATATTATGAATTGAATAAAAACAACATTTTAACATCAAAATCACAGGTTTCAGCTTAAGCAGAACTTAGAAGGAAATTTATAACATTAAGTGTTTACGTTTGAGAAGAAGATAATGTAGAATCAATCATCTAAACTTCTCTTTAAAAAAAAAAAAAAAAAAAAAACAAGGAAAAGAGCAAACTAGACCCAAAGCAAGCGAAAGAATGGAAAATGTACATTACTAAATGTAAGTCTTACTATAAAGCAAAATTAGTTAATATGGTATAGAATTGGCAGATGAGAGATATGTAGATCAGTGAAACTGAACAGAGATGCTAGAAACAGGCTTACCAAAATGTAGTCAACTTGTTTTTTGGCCATTGTGCAATGATAATTCAATGGAAAAATATTATTCTCTCTCTTGAATGCCAATGACTATTTATGTTCCTACAAACAGTTATGACATTTGGCATATAAGTTTTGCTGTAGGTGAGAGAGAACCAAAATCACTGGAGCTTAAACAAGGTAGTTGTGTACTTTGTTTATTGAATCTAAAACACTTTTAATTATAAGAGGTAACATTAGTACACTTAAAAGCATTAGTACAATTAAAAAGTGAAAACAAAGCTCCCAACTAAACTGCTACAAGCTATAGAATGATGTTTCCAGTTTCAAAGTGTTAAAGTAGGGGGAAAATCTGTCTATTCATTTATGCAATAGGTCATGTCAACCACATTGTAGTCCATACAGCTATGGATTTCTGGGCTCAACAGTAGGGTGCTCTCTGTGTCTACCTATTCTGGTTGATTCACACCATATCCACATTCTAGCCATCAGAAAAGAGGAAAGTGATGAATGGAAGGATATAGGCCTAGCTTTTAAATGTGCGATTAGAATTTCAGTATCTGGCTAATTCACCAGCCAGAAATTAGGTCGGTCACATTGTCACACTTAGCCAGAAAGGAGCCTTAGAAATATTGCCTTCATTACATCTGGCCATATATATGGCTCGGGGCTTATATTACTATAGAAAAAAAGATATTCAGAACCAATGAACAATGTGTCTCACACCAGCTCAAACACCACTTGCTTTCTTTAGTTTTCCCTGCATATTCCCCTCCTTCTATATATTATTTCATACTTGTACTTAACAATAACCACTAACATTTATGTAATGAGAATTTATCATGTGCCAAGCAGTATATAATAATATTATTTAATAGCAAAACAATGGTAGCTCTTTGAGATAGGGACTATTATAATCTGAGTTGCAGAGATTGGGGGAAATGAGCAAAAAGTTTAAAGTTGGACTTCACAGCCTTAGTATCTTCTGCAACTGTACATAATTCTACCTTATTGTCACCACATTGCACTGCAGTAGTTTGTCCCTCTGCTCTGATCTGTTAGGAAAATGTGAAGTGGGCGCACCTGGGTGGCTCAGTCGGTTTAGTGTCTGACTTCAGCTCGGGTCATGATCTCAGGACCCTGGGATCCAGCCCCATTTCTCCCTCCCCTTCTGCCTCTCCCCTCAACTCATGCTCTCTCTCAAATAAATAAAATCTTTTTCGAAAAAAAGAAAAATGTGAGATATGTCTTACCTGTCCCTTTCCTGCTTCTAGCACAGGGCCAAACACATGGGAGCTTCGCTAGAGATATATTTTTTTTTGTATCTGTAAGGATCAGTCACGTGTGTCATGTAACATTGCCGATTCTCTTTAGAGTTTCCTGTGGCAGTACCTCAATTCCTCAGTGTTTTACTGGATTGGCCTATCTACTCCACCAGGAGGGCAGTCATGGACCTGGGTAGACAACAAAACTTTTGACTCCCATTTGTGAGTTTATTGTTTTTTAGCTTTCTTGCAGTTTGAATCCCATATTGTGTGACAAGAAAGAGTCATCTGATGTTGTTAGAAACAGGGATAAATTTCCTGACTGACTCATGACCTGATAAATACATGTATAAAATGGTCGAGTTGGAAAGTTGAGAAAAAAAAGAAATCTCACTCCACCCACTCAGAAGATTTAGGTGTGAAATAGGACTTGCCAATGGTGCCTTTTTATTTTATCACCTTATTCAAGAGGTAAATTGCAAAGTGTAAATTCTCTTATAAGAGCACAAGTTTAGTCTACAAAATATAAATTTTGTTTATTTATAAATAATATAAATTTATGCTCATTTCAATAATTTCTAAATAAGCAAACCAGAGGTGCCCTTTTGGCAACATCCATACACATCTCTGACTAACCATCATTAGCTATTAACTTCTCTTGAGAAATAAAACTGACGGTGGGAAGAATTACTTTACCCATTATACTATGTATTGTTTATGTTGTTTTCATGATCATATTTTTATTTTAAAAATTAGAAAGTATTTTCTGAAGCCTTCTTGAGTCTCTGGACATATGCTGATGTAAAGATAAGCATTTTCTTTCTTTGTAGGTTTTCAGTAGAAGAAAAACGGATAACCCGGAGCATGAAATGTGCCCAGGTGTCTCGTAGGAAGGCTGCCGCACAAAACTGCGAGCAAAATAACCAGTGGATTTGTCAACTCTAATCCACACTGCAGAAAACCAGTCTCCATTGCTCTGACTAAAACATACCACATGAGGTTTAATGTGAGACCATATCAGAGTCCAGAGGGCTCTGTGTGTGTGCACACTCAAACACACATTTGTTCATTCGTGTGGGTATAGTACTATTTCTAAGAGAGGTAGGCCGGCTAATAGAGGAAATGAAATGTCATAGAAACTGAGTAGATAGAATGAATATATTTTTCATCTGCATAATCAATGACCAATGACTCTCTTTTCCCATATTTTGGGAACTTCAGTCTTTTCTACATCTTGACTCTACAATATCCTTACATTCTTCCAACTTCAGTGACCACATACAAAGCAATTCCTCTCAGATTTGTATCTCTGGCCCAGTCCTTCTCTGATCACCAGACCCTAGTGCTTATTTAACCTATCAAATCTAAAATCTCAAAGGCATTTTAAACTCAGTGTACAAAAATAATTCATTAACTTTCCTCACAAAAGGAAAAACTCTCCAGCACTTAGCTTCTCAGTCAATGGCACACCACACAAGAAATTATACAACCTGTAAACCAGCTATCTCCTTACCACTCTCTCTGGGCCACACTTCCGGGCTGCTCGCCACTCTGCCTCTCACAAAACCAAGTCTTGTCACCTTTTTTTTTTTTTTTTTTTTTTTTTTACTAATATCTCTCAAATCTGACCTCTTCTCTTCACCACTTTCACAATCTTAATAGCAAAGAATTAAAATGTTAACTAGCTGCCATAAAAGGGTCTTCCTGTTCTACTCCTAACCCATTTCAGTTATTCTCTGCCATGTAACCTAGGTGATACTTAAAAAATATGTATACTGAAAATTCAAACTTTCTTTTGAAAAACACATCAACATCTTTCTTAAAATAACACCAAACTCCATAACACAGCTTAGAAATCCCTCATTAGATCTCATCCTTGCTTACTTAGTCAGTGTCTGTCTACACAAAACTTACCCAAACTCCCAACACCACAGCCACATTAGACTAAATTTCAAGAACTCATACAGAATTTCACCACACTGCATTACAGACATTTTCCCTATACCTTGAATTCTCTTTTCTCTCTTTTCCATTGGGTGAACTCTCAAACATCCTTTGTATAAAAGCTGAATTTTTAAGGACCCTTTCTTGACTTCCATGACAAGGTCGAATATCCCAACATTATACTCCTTTCCCCAATACTTATCACATTTTTGGTCCTACATATATCAATCTTTGAGTGAATATTTGATTAATGTTCTCCCCCCACAACCCTCACCTGACTGTAAATTACATAAGGTTTCAATATCTGTTTTTGTATTTCTAGTGTCTTTTAAAGTGTCTAGCACATAATAAATCCTCAAAAGATGATTTAGTATATTAAGTATATTAGTATGTTAAGTTTTCTCTAAGCAGTTGCTGAAGTAAAATACTGAAGTGTGGCTGGGGAGACAGGCTGGAAAAGAAACAGAGATTCCGACAATGGAGAATCAATTGGTAAGTCATTCTGTGCCATGGGAAAACTGAAGAATTATTCTGCATGAGTGACTGATATTGAAAGAGAATCATACAAATGCCAAGGAAGTTTATACAAAGGGTTAAATGCTTCAGAGACAAACTTTATTTGTGATGTTTATGTTCACCTCTTTATGGTGATCACAAACTTACACATTTTCTTGCACATCACATCATAACAACAACAAACCAACTTGTCCATGTTGAGTTGGACAGTTATATAAACTGATGGGTAAAGCATTCGTATTGTGGAATGTTGGTACTACATTCCAGCAAAAAAAAAAAAATTTTGTTTTATGAGCACAATGGTGTTTATAAAACTATAAGAATATTTATTAGCCTGATTTTCAGACTAAACTACTTGAAAACACAAAATATTTCAAGGGACAATAATCACCAAGGCCTTGCTTTGTACAAGGGATAGACACAAAAATACCTAACACTTGGGACCCCTGGATGGCTCAGTCTGTTAAGAGGCTGGCTTCTGCTTGGTTCATGATCCTAGGGTCCCGGGATCGAGCCCCTCAACAGGCTCCCTGCTCAGCAGGAGTCTGCTTCTCCTTCTGCACGTGCCTCCTCCAAATAAACAAATAAAATCTTTAAAAAAATACCTAAACTTTGTGCTGCAAGTGGTCTACGAAGGTCTTGGAATTCAGACACTGCTGATGACACTGCAGGTACTCTGATTCACATTCTTTCACTAAAGGGCATGGGATGGGGTGTTTCCCGCTCTTGTGATTCTAGGGTGGAGTCTAGCAAGTCATTCTTTGGTGGTCCCAGAATAATTCGTTCGGTAATCTTGCCTCAGATATTTTGGGAATGATCCCTTATTTTCTTTCTTCGCTCAAATTTGGAAATCCATTCCAATATATATATATTTATATATATGTATTTATATATATATATATATATGTGTGTGTGTATGTGTATAGATAGACACACACACACACACACACACACACACACACAGATATATCCAGGAGTTCTTGGATTATAGTCTTCAGGAGATAGAAGCTACCGACATCCACGGGCTTAGCTGAAGGGTCTTCCCAGGGAGAAGTCTCTGATGGATGAAGAAAATAGGCTGACCTATGAGCAGACCTAAGCCACAACTTCATTCATCATTTGACCTCCTTATGCCCCTACTCTGATCAGTATAATACAATGACGGTTTGGGTCTCCTGAATTTAGTGTCTATTCAGAGCCACTGCTCAGCAACTCCTCAAAAATCTAATTATTTCCCTTTCCTCAATGCATAGCCATTCAGGTTAATGGTCACAGATCCTTTTGGGGAAGAATGAGGAAAAATGAACTACATAATTTGTTTTCTTGTTTCATAGAGTTCTTTCTCAAAAGCTTGCCTCCAGGTTTTAATTAAAGAGATTCTGGGCCTGTACAATGGTTCAAGTCAGGAAATTGACTGAAGGGACATGATCTCTTATTTATAGAATTTAGGTTAGACTTCTGTTCACTTGACCTAGAATCCATCTACTTAAGGGAGGGCATTACAGGTGCTTCAAGCAAAGTAAGGTTAACCTCTTCAGATGGGTGGAATGATGACATTAATTAGCAAAAAAAAAAAAAAAACTCAATAGAATTTAGGGTTCCATGTCCCTAGCTTGATTAGAATCTTTCCATGTCCCCATTCCTGTTTCCAAGATCTCAGTCCTTCCCAATTGATGCCCTCACTTTAACAAAAGACATTTTGCAATGCTGAATATCCAGAACTTCTCTCTAGTCTCTCACAATGCTGTTAACAGTAGTTTAATCTTTAGGCCAAACTCCTGAAAAATGTCTAGCTATATCTAGGAACTTTTCTAGCTTATCTCAGACAATTCTATCTGGTAACAAAAACAAGCAGTACAGACTCTCTCCAGCAGATGGAGCTAGAAAACTTTGCCCTTTTTCTCTATGGTCTTTGAGCCATTGACAGCAACTGTTCACATCAGTAACTGACCGACTTACTGCAGCTTACCAATAAGAAAGGAAAAAAGAAAAAAATGCAATTAGTAGACACCATACAAAAAAGCTTAGGGAATGAGAGAAAACCCTGACCACAGCAGGAACAAATTGATAGGGAGACAAGAATATCCAAGTAGGAGCTGACTTTTCTGCAGAGTTTAGTGACACCCTGTGGTCTCCAGTGATTCTCAAGAATAACAGGAGGGACATGTGGGGGCAGTTCCTAGGGAATGAGGGTGGGAGGAGACTGAAAGAAGGTTTTAAGTTTCCTGCAGCCAGGCAAGCTGTCTACTGATGTCTCTGGAACAAAACCTGTACCCAGAAACTGAAAGCTGAGCTATGTGAAGATTCACAAGGAATCATTAGATCACTTTTTGTTCATCTCCACAATGTATCTGATTCCTTGTACAGCCCAATCAAATAGTTAGGTTAGCCTTAAATTTCGGGGAAGGGAAGAAAGTATGGAAACATGTAAGTAAATCAGTATCAACACATCTCATTTTTGCAGTTTCCATTAACCAGAGAACCATACCATCCAACTCTAAATATAGAAGTGAACCATAAAACTGACACAGACTGTTTGATACGAACGGTGGCAACAGAACCTGGACAGTAACTCTGAAATATTGGGGTGAAAAATTGGGGTAAAAAGAAAACAAAAATCAGGGCACTATAAGATCAACATGAATACTAAAAATCAGATGCTCTGTAAAAATAATTGACTACAGAGATATGATTTAGAAATTATTTTCATCAGAATGCTTAGAACGGTTGAAATGAACAGGATCTCTGATGTAAATTGAACAAATAGAAGGTAATCATGCAAAATCATCCCAAATTTGCTTTAAACACCTCGCTCTCTTGGGTCCCCAAATTGAATACTGAAAAGTCACCACTTACATAGTAGCTACTACTTGTTGAACATAGTTCTAAGGTACTAAAGAATTTTAAATATACATGAACCTCATCAAAAAGCTGCTAGGTAGAGGCATATGGGTAGCTCAGTCAGTTAAGTATCCAACTCTCGATTTCAGCTCAGATCATAATCCCAGGGTCATGAGATTGAGCCCTGAATTGGGTTCCATGCTCAGCATGGAGTCTACTTGAGATTCTCTCTCTCTCTCTCTCTCTCTGCCCCTACACAACCCCCACTCTTTCTCACAAACAAATAAACAAATCTTTTTTTTTTTTCAACTGCTAGGCAGGCATGGTTATGTTTCTCATTTTAAAGATGGAAAACCTGGGGCACCTGGGTGGTTCAGTGGGTTAAACCTCTGCCTTCAGCTCAGGTCATGATCCCGGAGTCCTGGGATTGAGCCCCGCAACAGGCTCTCTGCTCAGGAGGAAGCCTGCTTCTCTCTCTCTCTGCCTGACTCTCTGCCTACTTGTGATCGCTGTCTGTTAAATAAATAAATAAAATCTTTTAAAAAAATAAAGATGGAAAAACTTATCCTTCTGGAGAATCTGAGTAAATTTTACAAAATCTCACATCTAGTAAGTGATAGAGTGGAAATTTAATCTCAGGTAATCTGATCTCAGAGTCCATGCTTAACCATTCAGTTATATTGCATCTAAGAGCCAGATGGGAAAGTTAGCTGAGTGAAGATGAGAGCTGTGGGGACTGTGGCGAACTTGGGTGGACCTTCAAAATTGGTATGGGAATTTTCTATTTAAACCCCTTGTGCAGCAAAAATCCTATAATCGTAAACCAAATACCATGGCTGTCCATGATATGAAGTCTCCCTTGGACCAGCATTATATAAACTTGATCATGAACATCACACATATGTCTTAGCCCAGAAATATTAACAACATCAATCATTAATTCTCTTAGTCCTAAAGGAACCACCTGTGTTTTGGCAACAGTGTGTCAACAAAACAAAAGTTTGCCTGTGATCTAATATACCTCAATACAGAAAAGTTCATGTAAGAGATACATTTTTGAGTACGAGAAAATTACTTTTATAACCCCTAAAGAATTGATATGCCCCATAATTTTAATAGTGAGAACTGTATAAATAATCCATGCTTCACTCTCACTTTTAGCTACCTAAAATCTCAAAGTTAGTTCTGGCTATCAGAAGGCTCAGAGTTAGATTCAGTATTCTAAAAAATCACAGGTTTTCCCTAGTTTTACGGCAGTATATTAAGTTGCCTACCTTTCTTTCACTCCTGATAATGAGTGAATATTTCTTTAAGTGTATGTATTTTTATAAATCATCTCAAAAGCTTTTAAAATAAATTTTGGTAGGAATAAATTTATTTTTGTTTTATTTATTGTGTTCAAGACAACTCCAGGATATTTCTTCTCTTAGTAGATGTCTGGATTTGCATTCACACCAAAATATCTTCCAGAATAATCTGAGAGTAGACTACTGAAGACCAAGAATCTTATTTTACCTGCATCACTTCCTGTCCCTCAAGGAACTACATATTCTGCCTCTCCAGTACCACTAGCCCCAATGCTATGAACAGAGTAGTCATTTGAATGAATTAATTAATAAATGAGTGAATGAAGTAAAAAATCTTCATTCAAGGGGCTTGGAAATACCAGTCAAATCTCTAACTCTCCTTTCTTTGGTGTCTAGGCGGCAACCCTATACGCTTAAAGGATTCAGTTTTATCTCAAGTTTCTATCAGAAGAGTCCTCGTTCACAAGAGTTCACATGAATAATTGGCCTGGCAATCGATTGCCACTTCACCCCAGACCTATCATTCACTACCTGCTCTGTTGTCATGGAGATGGACTATAAATTTTTTTGCCGTGCCAGATGGCACAGAATTAAGTTTGTCAGTTGAGGGTACGGGAAGAACTCTGTAGGACAAAGCAGTTTCTCTTCCTGGTTCCAGTGTACTTGGTTCACCAGGCTGTTACAAAGTTGGGTTTTCTTCAGTACCCAAAGGCCAGCTGCACGGAGCACCTGCCCCTGGGAAACTTTTGATGACACCATTTCAGGTGCCTTCAAAATTGAGTGGGGCCAGCAGGGCAACCCTGATGGTGGGCATCCCCTCCTATATGCTCTGGTGGCTCTGGAGTGAACTCCTGGTGGTAGCACCTTCCTGTGGACACTTTACCCAGCAGATTTGCAGATTCCTGCTGACTTGGCACTTTTCCAAGTGTTCCAGTCATCTGGTGAGCCATGCTGGTGTCCCTCTGCTGAGGTCAGGATTTCAATCCACAGTATGACATTGGACAGAGGATCTTCTTTCTGTCTTCTCTCACAGCCCAAGCACTAGTGGATGGCTGCTTCCTGTGTCTGATATTGTATTCTTTAGAATTTTCTTTACCCCCTTTTAGCCAACAACCTATAACTTTAATCCTCTATTAATATTTTTAATTAAATTTTCCTAGTTCAACTTATTGTGGATTCCAATCCCTTGCTTAGACCCTGCCTGATATAAAAGTGTAGTTAATTCGATTGAAATTTTACTTGACCCATTTTTTTCACCTCTAGTGCCTCTAGAATTTCCTTCTGATTCAGTGATATTCAAACATTTTAAGTAACATAATCCTGTTTAGAGACAAAAACCCATGTGGAATACCAATAAGTATAACGCATGAGAAACAAAAGTGCTTTGATTTAAGTGGGTATAGATTGCAAGGTGTCTTAGATGTGGCTTCTCCTCCTCCTCATTCTTTGCCCACGGTTGTCTTGAAACATCTCTCTGGAACACAGAATACTCTTAGGACTCAGTGAAATATCACAGTCTGAATGAAATTTATTTCTCATAGTTCTGGAGGATGGAAGAAGTCCAGGTCAGGATGCCAGCATTGGTGCATGAGGAGCCTTTTCCAGGCTGTGGACCTCCAGTTGTCACCTCACATGGTAGACAAGGCCAGGAGCTGTATGGTGTCTCTTTTACAAGGCATTAATTCCATTCATGAGGGCCTCACCCTCAAGAACTAATCAACTCCCAAAGCCCCCACTGGCTGATACCATTATATTGGGTGTTAAGATTTCAACATACACATTTTGGGGACTGCAAACATTCAGATCATAGCACATACTTGAGAAACAACTCTGTGTCCATCTTATGTATAATAAAATAAAGAACCTTCCTCCAAATTTATAAATTAAATTGGCATATTGGTTATAACCAGTTCCTTTTTATTCAAGAAATAAAATAATGTCCTTTAGACTGATCCAATTACCTAAGCCTGAAGCTATAAGATAGAGTAGCAAGAACTTAAGGATCCCTGAAGCAAATGTCCTTATTTCTATTAAGACAGAGAGTTGACTCAAAATGAGAGGAAATGATAGGATGGGATGTTTAAAAGGATGGATTTCTCAAATGGAGGGCTCTGGAGGGTAAGGGGGTGAGAGGCGGGGAGGGCCTGGTGGTGGGTATTATGAAGGGCACATATTGCATGGAGCACTGGGTGTGGTGCATAAACAATGAATCTTGGAACACTGAAAAAATAAAATAAGATTTTTTAAAGGATGGATTTCGAATTTCTGTAGCTGAATATTAAAAATTACATAAACATTGAAAAACATAAACTTCTAATTCACTTCTTGCATGGAAGACAGAAACTGCCAGTTTCTCTGGAAAGTCCCTGTTCTCATGGGGGCGAAAAGGGAAATGCTGAGAGAGATAGCTTCTCCTTTCATAAAGGATCATTCGGTCAAGAGTAGACTTGCCCTCTTGCCAGAGTCCTCAGTTTGAAAATCCCTCCCTTCAAATCTGCACATTAGCTTTGTATTATCCACCCTTTAATTCAGAGAATGATTGAATATGAGCTATACTGCAGAGGTCTCATCCTATAGCATCAGCATCCTAGGACTGCATATCACAAAGCCCATCAAAATTCTGAAATAAAGTGGAATAAAACTATTTATCTTAAAATTACTTGCTTTCCTGGCATCAACATAAAATGAAAATGAAAATGGTTTTCCAAAATAATATGGAAAGGAGTAGGATGTAGTAATCATACAGTACAGATTTTGGTGTTCTGGAAGAATTTCTTGGAAGGAGGAAAATATAGAATAAATAATATCATAAAAATAAGATAGCATTCTCCTGAGATTTTAGCGTAATAGGTACATTCTGGAAACAAGATATAAACAGGTTTCATGTTAGCAATCATCCACAAAAAACAGAAAACACTTCTCTGCAGCTTGTATTATAAAGAGAATTATAGTAAAAAGGTTCATATATTGTCATTCTTAGACTCTTAGACTATGCATTGATTATTTCTAAATTGATAACCCTCATTTGAAAGAGAATGACACAATTTTCTGAGAACAAGTAAAACTAAAACAAGTAAGTTTTTTGTTGTTTTTTTTTTTAAAGATTTTTTAAATTTATTTGACAGACAGAGATCACAAGTTGGCAGAGAGGCAGGCGGGGCGGGGGAAGCAGGCTCCCTGCTGAGCAGAAAGCCCGATGCAGGGGCTCAATCCCAGGACCCTGAGGTCATGACCTGAGCTGAAGGCAGAGGCTTAACCCACTGAGCCACCCAGGTGCCCCTAAAACAAGCAAGTTTTGATAATTGAACACAGAAGCTCAAATTGCCAGACGAGTTATGAGTTGAGAATGTGATAATACAGAATTGACAACTCAAACTTCTACAAGGGTCAAGAGGTCATGTGAGTGTGGAAGGTTAGGTGAGGACTGGTTTAGTGGTAAACCAAAGAGCATGTACCCTACCACATACCCCATGTCAGCACCTGCACATAGAATTTACTATGGTTGAGCCTCCATTCAAAGATTACAATGAAGTTGATCACAAGTGGGACCCAGGCTTGTGTATTTTAAAATCAAAGGTTTTCTAATGTATTCAGGTTTGAGAACCCTGTCATCTTCCATTCTTGCCCTCAGCTCCCCCAGAGGTTGTTGCTAAAAACGATTATAGACCCAATGATGATATATTCCTGTATTTCGAGAAAACTTATTTTTTGTGTAACAGCTTATGACATTCAAGTGTCATCTAATATGGCACAATGTTTTTCTGAAACATTGTTTATGCAAACAAAGGAAGTATAAAGACTGAATTCCATCCATAGCTCACCAGATTTTAACTTATGAATCAGGGACTTTTTTCCCCCAAGGAAATATAAATATTCAAAAGGAAATTTGGCTTTTGAAGTGAAATGCAATAGGAAAAAAACATGAGTTTTGAAATCAGACAACATATGTTTAGCTGTGTCATACAGAGTAGCTTAATCTTTTGATTCCTGATCTATAAATGTATGATCTACGTGTATCATAAAAAATGTTCTACCTATAAAACACAGAAGTTTCAAAAAAAAAAAATGAAAAAAAAACACAGAAGTTTCATGAGGATCAACTATGTATGGGAAAACAGTATTTTTCTGAAACTTTGACAAATTTTTGTTAGGTTTTGGGTTACATGCCACACTTTTACCTCAAACTTTTCTTCCTTTTTGGAAAAGAGGAAGATGGAAGAAATAAAACAAAACTCACAAAAGGCAAAAAAAAAAAAAAAAAGGAAAAGAAAAAGAAAGAAGTACAGGTGTAAGAATCTTCTCACTGTTTTTGGAAACGCTGTCATCATCTGGACCATCTTACCCCTCTAATAATATTTACCACTTCGCAATGTAAGCCTGCAATCCAGCTGGGCCTCTCACTTTTCTGTTAATTAAAAAAGACATAACCATAATTATTCCAAAAGGAGGGGGCTGTGATATTTGCCTAGGTCTGGATTAGGAGACCAATTATTTTATTTTATTTTAATTTTTTGAAATTTTTTTAAAATTTGCATTTAATTATTTGTCAGAGAGATAGTACAGGCAGGAACTCAGGTAGAGGCAGAGGGAGAAGCAGGCTCCCCGCAGAGCAAGGAACCCGATGTGGGACTCAGCCCCAGGATGCTGGGATCATGGCCTGAGCCAAAGGCAGCCGCTTAACTGACTGAGGCACCCAGGCATCCCAGGAGAGCAATTATTTTAGAGAAGGTGATAAATTATGATCCATGGCTAATATCTGCCCCCCTCAGGAAAAAATAGAAATGGCATAACAAAGGAAAACTGCAACAGTAAATAAAGGCCCCACCAGAGCAGAGTCTTAACCCTACCCTGTCCCTCCAAGATGCACATCAGTGCCTGAATCTGAGGACCGAGATACTGGTGAAAACAGGCTCTGGAAAAGGAAAAGACATTCAAATCTGCTATAGCCTTAGCCCAGAGTCAAAGTATGAAGAAGCTCAAGGTGATGGAAATAGTAAGAAGGGCAAAAGTGCTGGTTATTTTCTCATGAAGAACTCATATGTCTGTATCTTCTTTGCCAACAGTATAAATTATCTGGTAGAATAATGCCAGCTGACACAAACTCCATGTGCAGATAACACCTCCCCCTCTCACAATGATTCAGAATTCACATGCCCCATTCTTGCATCTCCAATCACAAAAATAGAAGATTGGATCCTGGGTTACCCAGAGATCAATGTCATCAAGAAAGGAATGCACAGCACCTGTACTAAAGAGGTAATATCTCATGTACTTTTGTAATGAGAAAATAAACACATTAAAAATAAAAATGAGAGACGCCTGGCTGTCTCAGTCAGTTAAGGGTCGGACTCCTGCTTTTGGCTCAGGTCATGATCTCAGGGTCGTGAAATCAAGCACCTTGTAGGGCTTGTGCTCAATGCAGAGTCTGCTTGGGATTTTCTCCCTCTCTCACTGCCCTTCCCCCTGCTTGCAGGCTCATGCCCACTCTCTCTGCTCCCCTAAATAAATAAATAAATACAATCTTTTTAAAAAAATAAATAAAAATTAAACTAGTTTTTGTCTGTTTTAAACTATATCAATCAAGCAATCTAGTGGCAGTGAATTAGCAAATAGCCCTCCACATATCAAATGTCTTAATACTGAGTTAAAGGAAAGAAAAATTGGTATTCATAAATATAAATTTGAGGCTAAAAGAAAAAATAAATTATTTCACATCCTATATTGAGGTTTGAAATGCAATGCAGTAAATCTTACCTTTACAAAATTGTACATGAGACATTTATTTATATATATGTTGATTCTTGAAGTAAAAGTTAAAATTAGAAAATTTCATATATACAAATAATTAATTCTACATTAATAAGTAAATATATAATTTTTGTTAAAGACACAAAATTACAAATATTCTATCAAAATGAAGAGGTTATATTTGTTATATTGCAAAGTGATAATTCACTTTTCTCAGTGAGGATTAAACTTTCACTATATGCTATTGTCTTGAAAAAATCCACAGCACCCACAAATACTAATGTAATAATAAGACAGTTGCTCTTCTTAGCAGTTGACTCAATTTATTTATAAAGAATGACACAATTTGTACAAATAACTGAACTGAATTGAATTGTTGTTGAGTGGAGGTGAGCTTTGGTCTGGGACCCAGGTTCCACAGGAAAGAAGGAAGCCACATTGCCTAATAAAAGAATGAAGAAAAATGGACAAAAGAATAAGTCTTTGCAATATATTAGGGAAAGTGTATGAGAATATTCTTTTAAGAATGAAGAAATGTTTTTGAACAAAGAGTCAATTATAAAATAACATGAGTAACATGATATTCCTATATAAAAATTGTGTTCCTACTTTATACGTATTCTTACTCCATACATTATTTGTATGTACAGTTGACCCTTGGACAATAATGGGGGTCAAAGGTATTGACCCACCACACAGTCAAAAATCCAGTTTACATTTGATTCCTCTCAAACTCAACTACTACTAGCCAGCTGTTGACCAGGAGCCTTACTGATAAACATAAAGAATATATGTATAATATACTGTATTCTCACAATTAAGCAAGCTAGAGAAAGAAAAATGTTATTAAGAAGATCATGAGAGAAAAGACATTTATAGTATTGTACTGTATCATTTATCAAAAAAATCCACATATAAGTGAACCCATGCAATTTTAACAAGTTGTTTAAACATCAACTATGCAGAAAATCAATAAAGAAATAAGAGGGTTGAACGACACATTGGACCAGATAGACCTCATATATATATACAGAACATTCCACCCTAAAAAAAAGAATACTTATTCTTCTTGAGTGCACATGGAAGTTTCTCCAAAAAAGAACACATACTGGGTCACAAATCAGGACTCAACTGATACCAAAAGACTGAGATTATTCCCTGCATATTCTCAGATCACAATGCTTTGAAACTGGAACTCAACCACAAGAGAAAGTTCAGAAGGAATTCAAACACCTGGAAGCTAAAGACCACCTTGCTTAAGAATGTTTGGATCAACCAGGAAATCAAAGAAGAACGTAAACAATTCTTGGAAACCAATGAGAATGAAGACACTTCAGTCCAAAACCTATGGGATACAGCAGAGGCAGTCCTAAGGGGGAATACATAGCCATCCAAGACTCTTTCAAAAAAATTGAAAAATCCAGAATACACCAGCTCTCTTTACACCTTAAAGAACTGGAGAATCAACAACAAATTAAGCCAACCCCACACACAAGAGGAGAAATAATCAAGATCAGAGCGGAGATCAGTGAGATAGAAACTAGAGATACAGTAGAACGCATCAACAAAACTAGAAGCTGGTTTTACGAAAGAATCAATAAGATCAATAAACCATTGGCCAAACTAATCCAAAAGAAAAGCGAGAAGACCCAAATTAATAAAATTATTAATGAAAAGGGAGAGATCATGACTAACACCAAGGAAATAGAAACAACCATCAGAAATTATTATCATCAGTTATATGCCAATAAGTTAAGCAACCTAGATGAAATGGATGCATTCCTGAAAATCTACAAATATCCAAAACTGAATCAGGAATAAATTGACAACCTGAATAGAACAATATCTAGTAACAAGATTGAAGCATTGATCAAAAACCTCCCAACACACAAGAGCCCAGGACCTGACGGATTCCTGGGGGAATTCTACCAAACTTTCAAAGAAGAAATAATACTTATTCTCCTGAAGCTGCTTCAAAAAATTGAAGCAGAAGGAAAACTTCCAGACTCTTTTTATAATGCCAACATTACCCTGATCCCCAAACCAGGCAAAGACCCCACCAAAAAGGAGAATTTAAGACCAATATCCCTGATGAATATGGATGCTATGATTCTCAACAAGATTCTAGCTAATAGGATCCAACAGTACATTAAAAAGATTATCCACCATGAGCAGGTGGGATTTATCCCTGAGTTGCAAGTGTGGTTCAACAATCACAAATCAATCTATGTGATAGAACAAATCAATAAGAAAAGAGGGAAGAACCACATGGTCTTCTCAATTGATGCATAAAAAGCATTTGACAAGATAAAGCATCCGTTCCCAATTAAAAATGCTTCAAAGTATAGGGATAGCGGGAACATTCCTCAACATCATAAAATCTATCTATGAAAAACCCACAGCGAATATCATCCTCAATGAGGAAAAGCTGACAGCCTTCCCTTTGAGATCAGGAATAAGGATGCACCTTGTCTCACCACTCTTGTTCAACATAGTGTTAGAAGCCCTAGCAACAGCAATCAGACAACAAAGAGAAATAAAAGGTATTCAAATTGGCAATGAAGAAGTCAAACTCTCTCTCTTTGCAGATGACATGGTACTTTATATGGAAAACCCAAAAGATTCCACCCCCAAATTACTAGAACTCACACAGCAATTCAGTAATGTGGCAGGATACAAAATCAATGTACAGAAATCAATAGCTTTCTTAGACAATGAAAATACAGAAAGGGAAATTAGAGAATCAGTTCCATTTACTATAGCACCAAGAACCATAAGACACCTGGGAATAAACCTAACCAAAGAGGTAAATGATCTGTACTCAAGGAACTACAGAACACTCATGAAAGAAGTTGAATAGACACAATAAAAAAGGAACACCATTCCATACTCATGGATCGGAAGAATAAACATTGTTAAAATGTCTATACTGCCTAGAGCAATCTACACTTTCAATGCCATTCCGATCAAAATTCCACCGGCATTTTTCAAAGAGCTAGAGCAAACAATCCTAAAATTTGTATGGAATCAGAAGAGACCCCTAATTACTAAGGAAATGTTGAAAAAGAAAAACAAAACTGGGGGCACCACGTTGCCTGATTTCAAGCTTTACTACAAAGCTGTGATCACCAAGACAGCATGGTACTGGCACAAGAACAAACACATAGACCAGTGGAACAGAGTAGGGAGCCCAGATATGGACCTCAAGTTTATGGTCAACTAATCTTTGACAAAACAAGAAAAAATATAAGTGGAAAAAAGACAGTCTCTTCAATAAATGGTGCTGGGAAAATTGGACAGCTACATGTAAAAGAATGAAACTTGACCATTCTCTTACACCATGCACAAAGATGAACTTGAAATGGATAAAAGACCTCAATGTGAGGCAGGAATCCATCAGAATCCTAGAGGAGAACATAGGCAGTAACTTCTTCGATATCAGCCACAGCAACTTCTTTCAAGATATGTCTCCAACGGCAAAGGAAAAAAAAGTGAAAATGAACTTTTGGGACATCATCAAGATCAAAAGCTTCTGCACAGCAAAGGAAATAGTCAACAAAACAAAGAGGCAACCCACGGAATGGGAGAAGAAATTCTCAAATGACAGTACAGACAAAGGGCTGATATCAAGATCTATAGGAGGGAGGAGTCAAGATGGCGGAGAAGTAGCAGGCTGAGATGACATCAGACAGCAGGAGATCAGCTAGATAGCCTATCAAACCATTCCGAACACCTATGAATCCAATAGGAGATCGAAGAGAAGAAAAACAACAATTCTAGAAACAGAAAATCGACCACTTTCTAAAAGGTAGGACCAGGAGAGAAGTGAATCCAACATGATGGGAAGATAGACCCCAGGGGGAGGGGCCGGCTCCCGGCAAGCAGCGGAACAATGGAGCACAAAATCAGGACTTTTAAAAGTCTGCTCCATGGAGGGACATCGCTCCAGAGGCTGAACTGGGGTGAAGACCTCACGGGGACAACGTGGACTCAGGTCCTGCGGGGTTACAGAAGGATCGGGGGTGTCTGAGTGTCGCAGAGCTCACAGGTATTAGAGCGGGGAAGCCGGCTGCGGAGACAGAGCCGAGGTTTCCTAGTGGTCTGTGGCACGGACCAGTGCTCTGTGGCACGGGCCAGTGCTCTGTGCGAGGGGTCCCCACAAGATCCGGGGAGACTCTGACCCGGGAGAGCTCAGGGATCTACAGGGTTCGGAGACTCCAGGTGGGACTCTGCCAGAGACAGAGACGCTTGGTCACAGGCTGGGTGAGCTCGGAGCGCTCCCAGAAGTCAGTGAGACGGGACTGATTACGCACCATTTTCTCAAAGCGCGGTCTCCGAGCGCGGTCTCCGAGTGCAAACGGAGGCTGGGGAGACGGGAGTGATTAAACGCTTTTCTCTGAAGGCACACTGAACACTGGGGCCCCTAGCTCTCGGCTCCTCTGAACCGGAGATTGGGAGGCCGCCATTGTCATTCCCGTCCTCCGGAACTCTACGGAAAGCATTCAGGGAACAAAAGCTCCCGAAAGCGAACCTGATAGGATTACTTAGCCCGGCCCCTGGTAAGGGCGGTGCAATTCCGCCTGGGGCAAAGACACCTGAGAATCACTACAACAGGCCCCTCCCCCAGAAGATCAAAGAAATCCAGCCAAGACCAAGTTCACTTGACAAGGAGAACAGCCGATTCTTATCTGGACAAAATGACAAGG
>RCUC01168896.1:0-67263 GCA_003697995.1 Taxidea taxus jeffersonii
GGCGGGCCGGGGAGAAGGGTGGGTGGTGGGGAGTTGGGCTGCCGGGGGCTGGGTGGGCTGACGCCGCAGTAGGACGCTGAGCTGTCCGGGCCCCCCTACCGGCTCTCTCCTGACGGTCACTGCCGCGCTCCAGGCGCCTGCAAAACGCCGCCAGCAGGAACTGCCGTTTCCGGCCAGGGACCTGCCTTTCCCTCCGCTAAGCCTCAGGAAGGTGTGCGCGGAGACCGTGCCTGGCCGAGCCCGTCCCTGTGACGCCTCCTTCTAACAAACATTCAGGCGTCGTCGTGGGGACCGGGGACGACTGAGGACCATGCAAGGGACAGAGCTGGACGGCGGGGTCAGGTAAGGCCAACGCCGCCGTGGCAGCCCAGCGTTGAGGAAGGCACGAGGAGGAGGCTTCTCGGGACAGGCCCAACCCCGTCTACCCAGGATCCCCCAGATGAACAAGCAAGTGTCCCAGACACGAGGATGTTGGCAAACATTTCGTTCAGAAAGCGTGTGTCGACCGACGAGGGCTCCGCGGCGCTGCGGGGAATATTTCCTCCCTGGGACACCTGCTGTGGGGCTCGGGCTCAGCCCCTGAGGTATCAGCCCCGCACAAGTCGGGAGCGATCGCTCTGGTCTGGCGACGGCCGGCAGCAAGACGCAGCCCCCACAGTCTCACGCGCAGCACCCGCCTGTCTGAGGCCGAGACGCCTCCCTGTCACGCAGAGCGAGGAAGCTCCCTCTGGTGAAGCTGAGTGCGGAAGGCGGGGTGTGCACGAGGTCAGAATTTGGCGCATTTCTGAGTTTTCGTGACTGGAGTGTGCAGTTGCTGGGTAGAGCCACGAGCCGCATTAGCCTCGGTCCGGGAATGGGAGGGCTCAGACCCCTTTGTATTGTGTGTCTCGGATCTACGGAGACTGTATTTGCATGCCCCCAGCACAGGACCCAAGCCTGCCCCCTTGCCGGAACTGAGCATCACGGGCTCTTCTAACTGGGTGATGCTCTCCCTCAGCCCCAAATGCTATAAGCTGAATTGTGTCCCCCTCCCCAGAAGTTAGATGCTGAAGTCCTAACCCCAGCACCTCAGAATGTGACTGGATTTGGAGGCGATGAGCAAGGTTAAACGATGTCCTTCCCGTGGGCCTGTATCCAACCCGACCGGTGGTCTGAGAGAGAAGAGATTCGGACCCACAGAGAGTCACCCCAGGGATGTGTGCGTGCAGGGAGGACCACACACGGACAGTTGTCTGCAGGCCCAGGAGAGAGGCGACTGGTGCACTGGGGTTTCATTTCCAGAGAGAAGAAACAGAGATTTCCATGTTGACCTGCTCACTGAAATCCCCCTGACCTCAGAGTCCTGGGATGAGCCCCACGTGGGGCTCCCTGCTCAGCAGGGAGTCTGCTTCTCCCTCCCCCTCTGCCCCTCCCCCTGCTGCTGCACTCTCTCTCTCTCTCTCTGTGTCAAATAAATAAATAAAATCTTAAAAAAAAATAAAGCTGGTGTCCAAGCTTCTAAGTTTCTGCAGTTTTAGACAGTTTCACCTTAAACATGTAGACTCTCTTGTTTTCACCGAAGAATGACGATGTATTTTGAATAATCTGATCAATCGACTTTAAAATATTTCCCTTTAGTTTTTATGGAGATATTACATGTGTATGTATACGTATGCGTATGTCTATGTACACATATCATAAACAGCCAGCTTGGTGAATTTTCACAGATGCCGCCCATATAACCAGCGCTCAGATGAAGCAGCACATGTTTCTGTCCCCCAGACATGCCCTCTACACAACCTTCCAGGAAGCTTCTCCAACGATAACTACCTGTCTCGCTTCTAACGGTATACATTTTCTCTCTCTGTAATTTATGTAAATGGTGCCATATTTCCGTCGACTTTCGTGTTGGGGTGCTTGGCTCAGTATGAAGCTCATGACGTTCCACGCTGTGATTACCTGCGTCTGAGGACCAGCTGTTGGGTGAGCGCAGCGTAATCCATCTGCGCATTCGGAAGCTGGTGGGCGTTCGGGTAGTTTCGGGCTCTTGTGAGTAATGCTGCTGTGCACGGTCCAGTGTGTGCTTTGGTTGACCTGCGCACACACTCCCATTGGGTATAAACTGGGAGCGGAACTGCAGGGTCATAAAGTCGTAGGTTTGTTCTTCTAGGGTATGATGCCAAATAGTTTTCCAAAGTGGTGCACCGACGTACACCACAACCTGCAATATAGGAGAGTTTTGTTGGCTTTCCATTTCTGACTATTACTTAGTGTTTTCAGTATTTTAAATTTTAGCTCTAGCAAGAATGACGTGGTATTGAATTTAGCTGACGAGGGAAGTTGAGCACCTTTTAATGTTTATTGGCTATTCCGATCTCTTCTTTTGTAGAGTGTCTGCTCGAGTCACTTGCCCTCGGTCTTTCTTTTTTAAATATTTTATTTTTTCGCTCAAGAGAGACAGAGAGAAAGAGACAAAGAGAGCACAACCAGGGGGCAAGGCAGAGGGGGAGGGAGAAGCAGGCTCCCCGCTGAACCAGCCAGGAGCCGGGTGCGGGGCTGGATCCCAGGACCTGGAGATCATGACCTGAGCCGAAGGCAGATGCTCAACCATCTGAGCCTACCAGGTGCCCCTCGCTCGCCCCTTTAAAATTAGATTCTCTCTTTTTTCTTATTGATTTGTATGAGATCTTTATTATTCTGGATATTGGTCCTCTGTTGAATGTATTTTATTATGATTTTCTTCCACCTTTCTGTGGATTGCATTTCCCCTCTCTTGATACTTTCTTTTAATGAATAGAAATTCTTAATTTTAACATGGTCTAATTTATGACTTTTTCTTCTATGATTATTTCTTCATTTGTCCTTTTAAAGAAAGCTTGCCTACTTCAAGGTCAAGAAGATGTTCTCTATTTCCTCTGAAAAGTTTTATGTTGCACCATTTACATTTAGATATGCAATCCATCTGGTATTGATTTTTCCCCCTATTGTGAGATGGGGTCAGTGTATTTTTTTCATATCAGTGTAAAATTGTCCCAACACTGCTCATTGAAAACATCATGCTTTCCCCCACTGTGTTCCCAGGCCACCATTTTCATAAATCAGATAAACGTGTGTGTGTGTGTGTGTGTGTGTTGGAGGGGTTGATTTACTTATTTTTATTTTATTGCACAAACTTCAAAGAACAGATGTCTCTAACTACTGAGGATTTCGTTGCTGTTGTTGACAATGTTTACATAGAAAAATACATATTTATGGCCCCCGAAACTCAATGTGTGTATTTTTGCAAAATGTTGTGCAGGCAAAGCTTCAAGTCATATCCCAAATGTAATGGTAGCATGTGGGAAATGCTCGTGGATGCCATGAAAAGCATGGTGGGTGTGGGCAGAAGCATCGCACATCTCCGATGTTCGTGTGTAGGCAACACCTTCACTGCATCGAAAATCCCTGTTAGCAATCATGGAAGTGATCACAATGCAGTATGTTGAGCATTTTGCCGCCTCACTTGACAGGTTGTTTCTGACGTGTTTGTGTTTTGCTCTGTTTTAGTTATCTCTTAGGAAGCTGGTAGGAGGTTTTCCATGGATGTGGGTTGTGTTTCATGTAGTGGGGTGTGGGTTCCTGGCTTTCATGCTGATGTTTGGATTTCATGGAGGGCTACGTGGAAGGGTCTGCCACGGAGGGACGCCAAGCAGCAGGGCTAGCCTTTGCTCATTCCTCCATGCGTACTAAGCACACTTAGGGAAACCAGTGCGGAACTGATCTGTGACACTCTGTGATTCAGAGTTTGGGATCATGAGAGTGCCCTTTTCAACCCCTTCCTTTAAACAGGATGTTCTAATTTTGGAAATGTAATAGTTACATCCGTAAGTTCATGAAAGCCTAAGCCTACATTCTGGTGAACCCATCTTGGTTCTCTTGGGCCAATATGTACCCCACGCCTTTACCTTCAGGTAGCTCTGATCTCACCCTTGAAGGTGGCATGGCTATGGAAATGACTTAGAATATTCTTCTGTGCAGGAGTCGTCTCTTCTCTCACACTATTCATTTACTCAATTATGTATATCAGTATGAACCTCTTTTTGTCCTTTGGGTTATAACCCAATACTACTTTATGTCTCTGGCTCAGAATTTCCTCTCTTGGGGTTCTTTTATTTGATTCTTGTGTCCCTTTGACATACCCCTTATCAACATGGATTTTTGGGGGGAACATTCTATTACTTTCTGGTACTCCAGGATACTCTGGGCTCATCTAGTATATTTCCTGCTCTGATCCTGGAATTAGACGTTTCTCCATGGAACTCTGGTTTCTTTTATTGAAGAATGGTGTCAGAATCTAAGATCTGGGTGCTATCTGTGCTCATTGCTACTGGGGTGTCATTTCTATTGGCCCTTTCATCAGACAGAACAAAAAATATGGTGTTTATGCTAACTCTTGCATGCACAGGTATTTATAAGTATTTCTGCACTTAACTGTTCCGTGTCTAGACTATGCTAAGTATGAGCTTATACTGAGGTCCCCACTTCTGACCCATCACCGCGTGGATCGGTTTACCTTCTCTCATCAGTACCTCCCAGTGCAACTGTAAGAAAACGAATTCCTGCCAGCCACTGTCCGTTCCTTAAGTGTCCCATTCCAGTTTATGTGTATAGCAACTTTAGAATTGTTGACCTGTAATGTGGGAAAGACCCTTATCAAGCCCAGTTCAGGGCATATGGCTGGTTCATTTGTTATTATTTTTTAAAATTAATTTTTAATTTTTATTTTAAAAAAATTAACATATAATGTATTATTTGCTTCAGAGGTACAGGTCTGTGAATCAGCAGGCTTACACAATTCACGGCCCTCACTGTAGCATACACCCTCCCCAGTGTCCATCACCCAACCACACTATCCCTACCTCCACCCCCACCAAGCAACCCTCAGTTTGTTTCCTGAGATTTAGAGTCTCTTATGGTTTGTCTACCTCCCGATCCCATCTTGTTTCATTTTTCCCTACCTACCCCCCACAACCCTCCACCCTGCCTCTCAAATTCCTCATATCAGACAGATCATATGATTATTGTCTTTCTCTGATTGGCTCATTGCAAATGGCAAGATTTCATTTTTGATGGCTGCATAGTATTCCATTGTGTGTGTATAATATATAATTATATATTATACATATAATATATCATATATATACATATATATGTATATATATATCACATCTTCTTTATCCATGCATCTGTCGGTGGACATCTAGGTTCTTTCCATAGTTTGGCTATTGTGGACATTGCTGCTATAAACATTCGGGTGCAGATGCCCCTTCGGATCACTACATTTGTATCTTTAGGGTAAATGTCCAGTAGTGCGATTGCTGGGTCATAGGGTAGCTCTATTTTCGACTTTGTGAGGAACCTCCATGCTGTTTTCCAGAGTGGCTGCACCAGCCTGCGTTCCCTGGCTGGTTCACTTTTGCCTTTAGTTGTAAAGACTTCGTGCATTTCCAGCGTTACTCAAGGCTACATTTTCCGCAACTCCTGAGTGAAGTTGGTTCATACATTTGTAATATGGTTAGAGTACTTTGTCATATTCTTCACTCTATCCAGGGACACCTCTTAAATGATTTTAAAAAGTCTGTGTGCATTAAAGTTTACTGTGTTTTACCTGGGGGTTTGCCGATTGCATATTAAACACATTCTTAGAGCAGCCTTCTGGGCAGTTTCACCTCCCTCAACAGCCCCCTGTGGCTCACTTTTTCACCCTCCCCTGAGCCCCTGACTGTCACTCATGTACGTCATCAGTGTCTTTGTCTTTTCCGAAATGCCACATAAATGGAGTCTTATACTATTCAGCCTTTTCAGGCTGGCTCCTATTGCTCAGCAATGCACATTTCACAGACACCCACATACCTTACTAACTTGCTGGCTCACTTCTTTCTGTCAGTGATGATACTTCACGAGATGGAGGGGCCGATGTTTGTTTTTCGATTCGTGAATCAAAGGGCTTCTTGGTTGCTTCCAGTTTGGTGATTATGCATAAACATCTACATCACGGGCAGGTTGTTGTGTGGACATGCTTTCCCGTCCGCTTGGAGCCTCTGCTGAGTCCTGGCAGGACTGTACTCGGCCTCCCTTGAAGCTGATACGTGGTCTTCTGAAGCGGCCGTGTGGCCTTGTGTTCTCACCGTCAACGGAGAAGCTCCTGTTGCTCACGTCCTGGTTGCGTTTTGTTTCTTCTGTTTGCTTTATTGCTTTCCTTTGTTTTAAGTTGCATTGATTTTTGCTCTCAGAGTCACTATATCCTTCCTTTGTTTGCTTTGGGTTTATTTTACTCTTCTTTTTCCAGCTTTCCAAAGTGGGAGGTTATATTGTTGATTTGAGACTTTATTGACCTCTTTTCTGATGTAGCTGTTTGGGCCACGAGTGTCCCCTCAGCGCCACTTTGGCCGTATCCTGCAAGTTTTGATTTGTTCCATTTTCCTTAGAGAAGTTCCTTGTGACTTCCTTTTCACCCATGGATTATTCAGAAGCATGTTGTTTGGTTTCCAAGTATTTGGAGATTTTCCTTTTATCTATCTGTTATTTTTGTTTGTTTGATTTTTATTGTGGTCAGAGGATACACTCTATTATTTCCTTCTTCTAATTTGCTGAGGTTTGGGGACACCTGGGTGGTTCAGTTGGTTAAGCCTCTGCCTTCGGCTCAGGTCATGATGCCAGGGTCCTGGGATGGAGCTCCATGTCAGGCTCCCTGCTCAGCAGGGAGTCTGCTTCTCCCTCTGCCCCTCACCCTACTCATGCTCTGTCTCTCTCTCTCTAATAAGTAAATAAAATCTTAAAAAAAAATGCTGAGGTTTGTGTTAGGGCTCAGGCTAAGGTCTATTTTGGCGTATGTTTCTCGTGGACACTTGAAAAGAATGTATCTTACTGTTACTAGGTGGACTCTTGAGCAGGTCTTGGTTGATGGTGTTACTGGGCTCTGCATTCTTTCTGACTCCACGTAGTCATGCCAGCTGTTGAGAGATGGGAGTCTCCAGCTGCCATTGCAGACTTGTCTCTTTCTCCCTTTGGGTTCTGTCAGTTTCTGCTTCAAATATTTTGCTGCTCTGTTGTTCGTTGCTATGTTGTCTGGGTGGAGTGACCCTTTTATCATGGCATAATGTCTTTCTATGCCTCTGTGAATTCTGTTTTCCCTTAAGTCTACTAATGTTTGATATTAATGCAGCTACTCATGATTTCCTTTTTTTTTTTTAAAGATTTTTATTTATTTATTTGACAGAGAGAAATCACAAGTAAGCAGAGCAGCAGGCAGAGAGAGAGGAGGAAGCAGGCTTCCTGCTGAGCAGAGAGCCCGATGTGGGGCTCGATCCCAGGACCCTGAGATCATGACCTGAGCCGAAGGCAGAGGCTTAACCCACTGAGCCACCCAGGTGCCCATGATTTCCTTTTTTAAGAAAAGATTTATTTGTTTGAGAGAGAGAGCTCAAGGCGGGGAAGGGCAAGCAGGGGTAGGGGCCAAGGAGGGGAGAGAGAATCTCAAGCAGACTCTGTGCTCAGCAGGGAGCCCGACACAGAGCTCAATCCCAGGACCCTGAGATCATGATCTGAGCCAACATCAAGAGTTGGACGCTTAGCAGACTGAGCCACCCAGGCTCCCCACCACTTGTGATTTCTTCTGATTAATGCTTCTTAGTATTTATTTTCCCATGTTTTACTTTCAGCTTGCCTATATATTTTTATTTGCCTATATATTTATATTTGAAGTGAGTTTTTTGCAGACAGCCTATGGTTGGGTCATGTTTTCTTAGTCCACTCTGCCAACCACTTTCCCCCTGCCCTGCTTCTTTAAAAAAATAATTAATTTTTCTGTATTTGTATATGCTATGAAATGATCACCACAATAAATCTAGTTAACATCGGTCACTGTACATAGTTACAAAATTCTTTTTCTTTTGATGAGGACTTTTACGATCTACTGTCTCTGCAACTTTCAGATATTTGATACTGTGTCATTACGTACCATTACCATGTTGCATATTACCTCCCCGGGACCTCATTATTTTCTAAGTGGAAGTTGATACCTTTTGACCCTTTCACATATTTGAAATGGCTGTTGCCTTCTCCATTTTAAAATGGGAACGATAAAGCTCAGATATTAAATAATATTTAATTGATTTAATAATCAAAAGGGACCTTATCCCAGGATCTTTGATCCAACTTTTGTATGTATATGATGTGTAATATAATGTAACTATATTACGTTTACTAAGTGCTTTGTACCTTGAAGGGAGGGAAAAGCACTCTGTGCCAAAGTAAATAATACTACATTTATAGGTGTTATTTATAGAATATATCGGACTAGGATTCCAAAGAAGACCAGGGCCTACTTGATGGGAGGGAGAGAGAGCACTCCAGGTGTTTCTAGGAAAGAGAGTAAGTGAAATGAGACATATTGTTTTATGGGAATAAGCAGTCACAGGAAATGAAGCTAGGGAGTAGAGTGGAGATAAAATTCTCATTTGAAAGTAAAAAAATAATTCCATCTCGTGCTTTATAGTCCTGACAAGGAGGTCTTCTTGGTTTCCTGTAAGACTGACCAGGTGGTTAATTCTTCCACATACCACAGCCATGGAATTTAATATTTATGGTGTTAATTCTGTCCTTTCTAAGTGACTTGTCTCCTCCCCACACACTGTGAAGTCCTGGGAAGTGGGGGCCAAACCTCATCAAAGACTAATGGCCCAGGGTCATGAGGCTAAGAGTCTCCCAGCAATAGGCCTTTAGTAAAACCACTCAAATGAGTTTTGGGCTTATAGAGCCCCATCCCAGGAGAACACCCCATCCTAATGTCAAAGCAATGGGAGTTGGAGGGGGGCTTCATCTCCTCATCTACAACCCGGTGTGGAAGGGGTCCCTGAGCCCAGAGAGGAGAGGCTGCTTGCTTGAAGCTAGATGTCTCATGGGTCAGTGATGTCACTTTGCTGAACTTCTTTGAGTTCCAAACTTGGGGATGAGGTGATCTGTGGGATGTGGGGGGGGGGAGGTCACGAGTCAGCTTCTCTGAGAGGAATACCATGTGTCTCCAAACTCTTAATTCCTTTGTCAGCTTAAAGATTATTTTTTTTGGGGGGGGGGTGTCTCAGTCCACAAAATGTTGTGGATATTATGCTTCCTAAGTGTGGCTATGAAGTAAGCATAGAAATAGAATTTAAATAAATCTGTGATTCATAACAGGCAATTAGGGCTGTAGCGTGAGAAGTAGGTCTCCTCTGGAGGTATGTACCGAAAAATAGCTTCCATTCTTAGAAGAGTTCTGAGGCACCCCTGAAGGATGGCTGTTCGGCCTCAACATGAACCGTTCTTGTTATTGGGGGTCCGCCTCGCCAGCTGCCTCAGCAACACGGCAGCACGGCTGGAGTTGTTCCAAGTTCACGAGATCGAGTTTGCCTCAGTGAAGAAAGGATTTGCTCATGTTCCTTAAGGGAAGCTAAGAATGGCTGAGGCTGAGGAATGATGTTGATATTGTGGAATATTACAGAATTAAAAATGTCTCATACAAATGGTCTCTTGTAGCCATGTTCAGGGATGCTGGAAGAGCATCCTTGGGTTCATGACCAAGGCAATACAGAATAACACTGAACTTGGAAAATAAAGGTGAAAATAGGAAGGTTGGGCAGGGAAAAGGTAAGAAGAAGATTGTGAAAATCAAGGTGGAGGCAAACCCAGCTAGCAGCGAAGCCGGCTAACATTTGGACGACAGGACTCTGCTGAGACTAGCTCACCTCCCACTCTGCGGCGCCTCTCATCCACTGGGGCTTTCTCCTGGCCTCATTTATGCTGCCTTGTCACTATGAGCTTATGGTAAGAAAGAAAATTTACCCTTTTAGGCGAGTATCTGGCAGATGGAGAAGAGATTCATTACTCCAAGAAATGCACAATCTTGCTTCTGTCAACCTAAAGAAAGTGAAATGTTTTCTTCTGGAAATGTAATCAGGGTGGCTGTTCCATCACATGTATATGCTTCCACTTTCTCTCCAAAGCAGTTTTTCCCCCTACTTGGAGATGTTGCAGGACCCATTAATTTGATACGATGTAGGTTGGTATAAATAATATTGCTTTCTGCAAGAACTAGATAGAAAATGTTAAATTTAATATATTGGGTTTAGGAAAACCATTTTCCATCTTCTCCAATTAATTGGATATGATAACATGTTAATTACAAGTGTACCGATAATGCCAAGGGATTCAGAAACAAATGCAATGACTTTGAAAAGAAAATTCAATTTCTGTTTGCGCCTGCTCCCCATGTTGACGCCACCCCATTGAATTTCTGTGATGATCTCCTTTCCAAGGTGAGTAAGAATTCCTCTAGGATGTGTATTTAGGTACATAATGGAGCCACAGATAAGGAATATAAGGGTAGATTAGGGTTTTAGACTCATTTTCATCTCTTGGACATGTAACCAACTGGAGGAAATTACAGGATATCTGTGTTCTTATTTTTTTCCCCCATATACTCTACGTACATTCTCATTATGTTTACACATCTTCAGGGAACTACGAATTCCTTAAGTAATTGTGAGGTGTGGGGTTTGCTTGGTGCCCTAGAGCTGCAGCACCCTAGTATCCTCATTTCTAAGATCACAAAGCTGCAGTCTTCCTCTCCAAGTGAGCGCGGAAATTCTCTGAGCTGGAGAAGCAGTGAGGCTGGGAGGGGAGGAGGCATTCTTTGTGGGCTGCCAGCGAGGAGACCGGTCTGGCCATGACTTTATTCCTCCACCCTTACTGAGTGGTCGGTGTCCAGCCGAACCTCATAGAGATGAGAGCCACATCTTACTTTTCTGAACTCATCAAGCAAATGTTTACTGAGCTTCTGCTGTCCAGGGTGCTGAGCCTGGTCCGGCGCAGAAAAAGAAACGCACAAACACGACCCTCACGTTGTGGGCAGGAACAACACTGGGTCATGAACAGGACCTGAGGCACAGAGCGTTTCCACGCTGGGGCCGGGAGCCTGCGCCCAGGGCTTCCCCCGCACTGGAGGCAGGGACGGTGCTCAAGCAGGGAGGACTCAGGAAGGTGGAGAACCCAGGCCTCGCCGTGGCTGTTGCTGGGGAGCAGTTTTCTCTGTCGTCACCAACCAGCGAGCAGCTTTGCCTACAGTCAGCTCACCTTTTAAGTCTCTGTTTCTCCCTTCCCAGTGTTTCCTCCTTTTCCCGAACAGGGACTTGAGAAAGGGAGAAAACTACAGAGAGAAATGACACGTTTTGGTCAGCAGTGCTCTGTAAATTAGGTCTGTGAAGGCCCAGCCTTTTCACAGCCTCGTTAATGAGTTCCGGTGGGCTCATGTTCGGTCTTGAAGTTCCTTCCCATTTCTTTCATTTCAAAAAGTGAGAGGTTAATTTCTTGCTTTTTAAAAATTAATAGCCACTAATTGGATCCACGACAAAGGCAAAACAGAGCTAATATTATTATGAATTGTTGACGTGGTTCTCTTTTGGGGAGAATGTACAGCAGCACGAAGGTGATGGTGGATATTTTTTAATCCCACTTTTTAACGTGGACTCTCATTGCACCAAATTTGCACACAGCCGGCAAACTGTGACCAGAGAATACAATGCCAAAACAACCAAGCAGCCTGATTTAAAATCCAGTTAATTCAGTGGTAAACATCGGTGGCTGGGGGTGGGGGAGTCAGCTGGGGAGCAAGGCTGTAGCGGAAATAATGTTGGGTTAAGTGTCAAGAGATCTGGCTTCTAATCCGGCATCTAATAAAACTGTGTGTCCCTGGAGAAGTCACTCCATTTCTCTGTTGTATCTGTTGAAAGAGTGTAATGCCTACAGCTCTGGTTATCTGTTACTGGGCCAAAGACCACCTCCCGGCTTCCATGGCGTCCTCTGGTTCTAAGTGGGTCTGCTGGTTCCAGGTGAGTCACTGGCCTGCTCTGGTTCAAGGGCAGAGGAAGCAGCTCCAGTTCTCCCTGGGGGAGCAGGCGGATTTTCCAGGTGCATTTAGAATGGGAGATACGCTTACAGCCATTTAGAGAAAACACATGCTTCCTAAGCTGCCATTTTTTTTTTTAAGATTTTATTTATTTATTTGTCAGAGGGAGAGAGAGAGAACGAGCACAGGCAGACAGAGCGGCAGGCAGAGGCAGAGGGAGAAGCAGGCTCCCCGCCAAGCAAGGAGCCCGATGTGGGACTCGATCCCAGGACACTGGGACCATGACCTGAGCCGAAGGCAGCTGCTTAACCAACTGAGCCACCCAGGGGTCCCCTAAGCTGCCATTTTTAATGCTTTATCATTGCCTCAGAGTATGGACTATGTATCCTTTTTGTAGTGTTTCAAAATTTGCACCTGCTCCAACATCTTTTTGGTTGTGCCTTCTTGCAGACTTCTCTTTCTCCCTCTCTATAATTAATATATGTATTTATGTATTTACTTATATATTTGATTTTTGAATTTTTATTTATTTCTCCCCAGCTTTGTTGAGATATAATTGACTCATAACGTTGTGTGAGTTTAAGGTACCCAGTGTGTGGATTTGATACATTTATATATTGCAAAATGATTATCCCCATAGTGTGTCGCTAATTCTTCCATCATGTCACATAATTACCATTTCTTTTTCATGGTGGGAATATTTAAAATCTACTCTCCTAGCGATATGTGAGTGCATGATACAGTATTATTAGCTAACATCACCAAGCTGTACATTAGACTTCCAGAATTTATTAATCTTGTAAGTGGAAGTCCGTATAGGTTTTTGATGTTCGTTTAAAATCCAGCGAGGCCATATCATTAAAGACAAAGCTTTTACAGCCTTGAAAACTAGGTTTGCTTGATAAGTTATCAGATACATATGAAATATCTGCTTTTAGCTGGCCCGCACAGTTCCCTAAGGATGGTTGTGATTGCGTTAAATCCTAGCTAGTAGCCACCGGCTTCCAAATTGTGAGAGCTTCTCTCCTGGGAAACTATTGTTTCCTTAGTGAGAAACAGAATTATTCAAAAATCCCTCTGGCCTTCGAGTGAAGGTAGTGCAATGGGAGACAAAGACACCTGTGTGTTTAGGTTGGCTGGAATCCCAAGGAGCTCTTTGCAGCTGTTCTTATCAATGGGATTTCCGTCCTCAGCTGTACGTCCCTCAAGGGAGGCTCCGTTTTGTAGTGGTGCAGAGTTCAGCCTGTGGTGTCAGACGGCCCGGATTCTTCATCTCCCCTCTCCGCAGACGTGCCCTTACGTTTCCTTATCTGTAGAAGAGCACAGTGATAGAAGCCACTGACAGCTTCCATGAGGATGAGCGATAGCACTTAGCTCCACACCCAGCATAAGGATTATTTGGGGGCTGCTGATGTTATTAGTTTTATCATCATTATTATCCTATGTGTCTTGGCAGCTGTCACTCGTTCAGCAGGTTTTCCCTGCTCTCAGAATTCTTGATAGCTGGGAGACCCTGTGTTTCTCTTGGGTACCATCTGTAGGGAACAGCTCATAATAGAGATACCGAGAAGTTTCCTGATGTGGCTGGCTGTAAATGCAGACCACCCCTCATGGGGCTGCTCTGTTACTGTGCACGCCTGTGTCCGAAAAGGACTGGTGAAGAATGGAAAGTGCTGGTCATCACATCACTGTTCAGACTAGAGTGGGGACACTGCCCGTGGCTCTCCTCCCATCCCCTAGTTCCTTTCCCTGGGGATTTCCATCTTTTGGGAACAGACCTTTGAGAAGTAGCATTAAGCCCATTTCTAATATTTTACCCTGAAGGAAGATTACAGGGCATATGATGAAGCTGAAGACCCTTACGTAGCCTTTAGGGTAAGTGTGCGGACACTGGTTTAGAGCAATTCGGGGAAATACGGTAGACACAGCTGCCCTATCTGAATGGGAAGCCAACAACCCAAATTTCCATCACCTTCTCTTCCTGAGTTCAAAAGAGCCGATTCCATCCACCTTCTCCCCGGTGGCATGATCTCCAGAATTCTCTTCAGTCTGGTTTTCTAATTAGTCTTTACTGCAGAATTGGTCTGAGCAAAATAGAGTGCATGCCCTTTCCTCATTATTTGGGAATGGTGTACCTATGACTGCATTCTGAGATGACATGGACTGCTCAGTAATGTTATGACACAGTGAACTCACTGCCAGGAAATGCAGAGGTCTTGGTTGATGCCAGGTGTTGTCAAGCCACATATCCTGCATTGTGTCCTGCAGTTGATGTTTTGAGCTTAATGCCGGTCTTCCTACTAACGAGCAAGATGCTTTTCTGACCTATGAAGTTCCACGCGCTTACAACACGGCCCTTCTTGTCCTTCACACCACCCTGTGCTAAACTTACACTGAACCCAGAAACCCAGATCAGCCCTCAAAGTAGTTCCTGGCCTTAGAATACTCCAGGATGACGCTTCACACACACACACACACACACACACACACACACACACACACACACACTGAAAGTGTACTCCCATGTAGCCACCATATGAAAACTCGTGTGAAAAGTAACGCATTATTCATGTAAGAGAATTCACTTTAGGAAAAAAAAAAAAAAAACATCTTGACATTTTGCCAAATGGCAAGCTGGAGCGTTAACACGATGAGACGGATTTAAGAGCTTTACATTAGCACACAACCTTCATGACTGTTTCCTCTGATTAGCTGAAGCCTTTCCCACTCACTTACCTCCTCAGCGAGTCACCACCTCAGCAGGGCCCCCGTGGACAGCGGACAGCAGGGTGCAGCCTTGCTCCCCCCTCCTCCCTGGCTTCTGCCACTTTGTTTCCTTCGGCCACTCGACTGTGGCTGCAGCGTTTCCTTCTGTTCCTTGAACAGGGCACCGGGTTTCCTTCTCAGGACCTTGCAGTTGAGACACTCCCGCCCCCCTCTTCTCCATTCTTTGTAGGGACGGACTCGTTCTCAACACTCGGATCCAGTGTCAAGGCCCAGCCCTTGCTCGGGGCTTCCCTTGAGCCCCTGAGTGACCTCCCCACCCACTTAAACCCTGTCCCCTTTATTCGCGATGCCAAGCCAGAACCTCGACTCACCTTCGTAGAACTTTTTACGAAATGAACATCGCTGTTGTTTCCTCGCAGGCAGTGCCTCGTGGTGCCTGCTTCCCTGGTGTAATCATCAATTGCTCTCAAAAGTGTTCTGGCTTAGATATTAAATGATGCAGGTATCATGTTTATCCCTTCTAGAAATGATACTTATTTTTCTATATTGTTCTTAGGTGTCTCTTCACTAGACTATATGAGCAGGGAACTCTGTGCTGGGCAGTTATCCAGGCACCGGGAAGACAACAGTGAATAAAAAATCATAAGAACTCCATAAATTTTTTTTATAGAACCAATTAAATAAATGAACTACAGTCTCTCATATAATCTGTTTGTGCACAGACACATAAATGGACTTCAGTGAACATTCTGGTTCAGGTCTTATGTCATGGTTATTTGGATTACACTTCAAATAATGTAGAAGTAGAATAAACTCACCCTCATGTAAAGGAATGGAATTGCAAAGTAATTGTCAGGAAGTTTACTGAAAAGGAACTTTATTTGAGAGGTCTCTCCTACTATACTGCACGAAGCTTCCCGAAGAGGCAGTGGCTTATCTATTAGTGGCTGAAGTCCTCTCTTTACCTTTGCCAGTGTTTTCTTTTCTGTATCTGGCCTTGGTATACGACCAATTATTCTAGGTAACTCAGGCAGCATTCTTGCAAACAGCAAAGATGCCTGCTTTGAGTCCTTTTCGGCAAATAAAGTGTATGAGATACATCCCAATCCAGAAAACCAGCAGATAATTTGTCTGAACATAAAGATAAATATTAACATGGAGTAAAGAGGTGTCCAGTTTTTTTCCCAAAAATTATGCCAGGATTCTTCAGGCATTTCTCACTTCGTTTTTGACTTGGGGGAACATCAGTCACGGATGGAAGTCTGCGTTGGAAGTCTGGGGACCTGGGATGACAAAGGAGCAGAATGCGCATTAATTTGTGCACTGCGATTGGTATTCTCTGCAGGGATGGACAGACTCGGCAGGCGGGAGAAGTGTGGCGCCTGGTTATTATTTAGGAGCAGGAGTTTGTTCAGCCACAGAGGATAGTAATATGGGGGCCACGGCCAGCCTTTGTAAGTGGAGCCTTTGTGTGAATTAAGAACAGATTCTCCAGGGCACTTGGGTGGCTCAGTCAGTTAAGCATCTGCTTTTGGCTCAGGTCATGATCCCAGGGTCCTGGGATGGAGCCCTGCATCGGGCTCCCTGCTCAGCGGGGCGCCTGCTTCTCCCTCCTTGTGCTTGTCCCCTTGGCTTGGAAACTTCAACAGCTCTCCACCTACATCTCTTCACATGGAAGCCCTTAGAAATGGGTGCATGTTAGGTAGCAAAGAATTTTATTTTCAGTGCTGTGTAAAGGTGATTGAAATTCAAATTTACCTTGGTAACAATTTAAATCTGCGTTTAGTTCTTTCGCGCGCCGTCTGGGCCCGACACTCAGCCGAGCACCATCAGTCAGGCTGTAGGAAGCTGCAGGAGAGCACTACACCTGCCCTGACAGTGAGGACAGTTCGGGTAAGTTACATAATCATAGGGTTTCATTTTCTTTTCATAATTTTAGGTATTTTTAAAAGCAACATAGACCTACAGAGAAAACGTAAGTGAGCTAGATCCCAGTAAGAAGGGAAATAAATTCCAGTGAGAGATGAGCCCTTCCTAGAAAAAAGAGAAGCTGTGGCTGCTTTTATCCTTGGCACATTTCTCTTCACCTGAGAAATGGTAGAATGTTGTTCCCAAACATCCTTTTTTTTTTTTTTTTTTAAGATTTTGTTTATTTATTAGAGAGCATGAGCAGGAGGAGGGGCAGAGGGAGAGAGAGAAGCAGGTTCCCCCCCAGGACCCTGAGATCTTGACCTAAGCCAAAGTCAGTCACTTCACCAACTGAGCCACCCAGGCGCCCCTGCTCCCAAATGTCTTTTAAACTTTCATCTGCCACATGGGGCTGACGTGATGGTTCTGAGGGACCTCAGGATGCCTGGTCTCAGAGTGAACCCATACTGACCCCCAAAATCTTTCTCATGAGCCCTTCACTGAAAGCATAGTAGCAGCACCAAGGTCTGAGGGGAGACCAGGAGGGCAGAGCGGGTCCCCAGGGTACACAGGGCAGGGTCCTACTGAAGGCTTTGGGGAGTGCAGAACCGAGAGCCATTCTCCCAAGGCAGCCTTTACCAATGCAAGGCAGCAGCAGGTCAAAGTCTGTTGCAGAAGGACAGAGCCCAGGCTCCTGAGCCTGAGGAACCAGGCTGCTGGCTTGTAAATCCTGGAGAGAAGCTCAGAATCTTACCAGTTCTCAGATCCTAAGCCTCACTGACAGGAACGTCTTGCTCCAGCCCTCAAAGCATTCGAAGCCAGTGGTGAACTGAATCCAATTAAAGCTGCAACAAAGCTCAGACAGCCCAGTCACAGATGTGTTTGGTTCAGCTTCTAACCCTTTTCAAGGAGCAAATACTATCTATTTGCTTCTCAATTATTCTTTTACATGGAAAGTACAGAATGAGATTTGAAAAACTGAAGAGACAAGCAGAGGCAAGAAAACGTGATCCATTAGCAGAAGAAAAAAAAAATCAGTCATTGAATCAGGCCCAGAGACATAGCTTATGGAATTAGCAGGCATGGGCTATAAAGTGACCCCAGGAAATGTGTTGGGGGATTTAAAGGGAAAGATGAACATTACATAGAAGGAGACGGAGAATTTCAGCAGAGAAGTGAGAGCCATCCAAAGAAGCGATGGAAATTCTAACTAGGAGCGGTTTTCATTTGTGTGCACTTAGTAACGTTAGGAGCTCCAAACCACATGAGACAAACACTGGCAGAAGTCAGTCTTCGCTGGAGAATGGAGAAATATAAAAACCCATAATCAGAGTGGGAGATTCTTTTATTTTTTTTTTAACTTATTTATTAGACAGACCGAGATCACAAGTAGGCAGAGAGGCAGGCAGAGAGAGAGGAGGAAGCAGACTCCCCACTGAGCAGAGAGCCCAATGCGGGGCTCGATCCCAGGTCCCTGGGATCATGACCTGAGCCGAAGGCAGAGGCTTTAACCCACTGAGCCACTCAGGCGCCCCCAGAGTGGGAGATTCTTAACATCCCTCTCAGTAACTGAAAAAACAACTAGGCAAAGTCATAAAGATACAGGGCATTTGAACATGACTGTGAACCATCTTAGCCTAACTAACACCCATGCTGCTCACAAGATACAAATACATTCATAGGCATTAACCAACACCGGCCATATGTGGCTTTAAGAGTGATGTCATAGAAAGTGCATTCTCTTGAGTCTGTTAGGACAAGGGGAACAAGCCCAGAACGCTGCACATGGGGTGCTTCCCATTGGATGTTCTTGCTAACCTGCTTCTCTCACAGACCAGAACTGGGATGTGATCCAGTATACAAGCCCTACTAAAACAGAGGACCCAGCTCCAAAAAGCACCAGGGAGCTGCCTGGGTCGCCTGCCAATCAGGATGAGGTCCTTCCATCAGGGAAATACAAATCAAAACCACAATGAGATACCACCTCACACCAGTCAGAATGGCTAAAATTAACAAGTCAGGAAATGACAGATGCTGGCGAGGATGCAGAGAAAGGGAACCCTCCTACACTGTTGGGAATGTAAGCTGATACAGCCACTCTGGGAAACAGAATGGAGGTTCCTAGAAAAGTTGAAAATAGAGCTACCCTAGGACCCAGCAATTGCAGTACTGGGTATTTACCCAAAGGATACAAAAATGGAGATTCAAGGGGGTATGCATCCCACTGTTTATAGCAGCAATGTCCACAGCATCCCAAATATGGAAGGAGCCCAGATGTCCATCGAGAGATGAATGGAACAAGATGTGGTATATAGAGACAATGGAATACTACGCAGTCATCAAAAAGAATGGACTTTTGGATGGAACTAGAGGGTATCACGCTAGGTGAAGTGGTCAGAGAAAGACAGACACCGTCTGATTTCATATGTGGAGTTTAAGTAAACAGATCAAGGGAAAGGGAAGGAAAAATAAAATAAGATAAAAACGGGGAGGCAAACCATAAGAGACTCTTGACTCCAGGAAACAAAGCGAATGTTGCTGGAGGGGAGACGGATGGGAGGATGGGGTAACTGGGGGATGGACATGAGGGAGGGCATGTGATGTGATGAGCACTGGGTGATGAATGTGATGAGCAGCTGATGAATCACTGAATTCTACCTCTGAAACTAATAATATACTATATGCTAGCTAAATTGAATTCAAATAAAAATTTAAAAATAAAAAAGAGGATGAAGCCCTTCCAACCAGTCAGGATGAGGCACTCCTTCCCTCCTCCCTCATTAGCATATGGGACCAGAGTGGGCACCTGCCGGGTACTGTCTCTGTATAAGCAGAGTCTCCCCTCAGTCCCGGGCGGCCAGGCTGACTGCTCCGTGTCAGTGCTGTGTCTTCCTTCAGCTCAGCGGTAGCCCCAATAAAAGCTGGCCTGTGCCTTTGACTTTGGGGTCCTGCAACACTCTGACCATAAATGTTAAAAAAAACATCAATAATATGATATCTGGAAAAGCTCAAATGGGAAATTACGCAGCAAAAAGAAAAAAAAGAAACAAAAACCAAAAACAATCCGTGAGTCAAAGGGGTATTACAAAGGAAATCGGAAACTATTTAGAATGACGACAAAAACTCAACATACCAAGTGCCAATACAGGCAAGCCAGTGCTAGAGAGGAAATATATAACCTGCACACCCATAGCATTGATCTCTTACCTTTTCCTTTTTGTAAAAACTTCCTTGTCAAGAAGCTGGGAAAAGAAGAGCATTGGGAAACTGAAATATGTCTAAGATGGAAAAAAATTAAGGTAAGGGCAGAAATCAGTGACACAGAGAGAGATGATGGCATCGAGGACCAGAAGGGGACATGTGGAAAAGATTTATGAAATTGATGAACCCCAAGCCAGATTAATCAGTGAAAAAGAAGAAAGAAACAAGGCACAGGTAATCAGTGTGAGAAAATTTTAAAGGACTATCAATACATCTATTACAGACAATCTAGAGATGAAATACAATATAGGAACAACACCTGCCAACACAGTCGACAGTAATAGTGAAACTGGCAAGTTTCTTTGATGAAGATGAGCACCAGCAGAAAGGGAATCTGAAAACCGATATATACATATATAAGTTTGAAGAAAGATCTTTCGACAAAGACCATCTGAGGCTTGGTTGACTTCACTAGTGGATTCCATCAAAGACTTAAATAGAAATGTTACCCCTGTACATTTTTCTTCCAGAAAAGGCAGGAGGAGGAAGTGATTCCCACAATTTTTATGAAGCCAGCACAGGCATGAGACCAGAAACCTCACCAGGACGTTTCTAGAAAAGAAAATCAGGGACTACAGTCCTCCACAGACATGCTGATATGAGCAAGAACAATGGTGGGTTTGGGGTGTGCGTGTGTGCATTTTTTTGGTGAGATTAATTCCTGAAAAGATCTTTTCTGGATATGGTAGGATTCTGTATTTTTATTTTCTTGGTAGTTAAATGGATGTATACAATTGCCAGATTTAGTGAATGATACACTTAAAATGTGTGCATTTTATTATATGAAAACTATACTTCAATGAAAACAAAGTGAAGCACTTATGGAAAGGACACACTTTTCAACAATGAGAAATGCTTCAGGAGCGCATGTCCCTTGGAAATCGTGTGCGTATGCTGCTTTATTAACCGCAGTCAGGTTAGTGGTCACAATAAATGCATCACATTTGTGATGTGATTCCCAAACTCCGAGAGAATAGATGGCTTACTCCGGGCTTTCAACAGTTAGCGTGTGGCAAAATCAGGACTGGAACTGAAGTTCTTTGCCACTTAGTTTTGGCTTTTCCCCAAAAGAACCCTTTGCCAGTGCACTGTCCTTAGATTGGGAACCACGGCCATAGCACCTGCTGCCCCTGGGTTCTCAGGAGTCCTTGGCTTTGCTCTGAACCTCCGAACATCACTGGCTGGTAATTGGAACAACAGCCTGTAACACATGATCATAATTTTATAGCGATGCATGCACTTAGAATTCTGACTTAAGATTCACCCAATTACCTGAATTAACGTATTTTCTTTGCCTTCACTGAGGGATCTGGGAGAGGTGCTTTGGCCCCCATGGCAACGGCATCTTCCCCCCATTGTGATGTCAGCTGCCCGGCACTGCGCTTTTCGCTTTCTCCCTCAGACTCCATCCATCATTGGTCTCAGTGTTTTCCTGCTCATGGGTAGAGGAGAGATTATTTCTTATTCATCTTGTATCTCAGGCTTATTATAGTGTCTGGCACTCAAGACATACTTCCTGAATGACTAAGCAAGTCGGGCAGATGCCTTTGGGGAAACCGTTACCTCCTGGTCCGCCGTCTGTCACCACAACTGCATTGATACGTTGATTAATAATTTGTCTGGAAGTAAAGATCCTTTATGACGGACTTGATGATATTAAAAGTAATGTTTTCGTTGTGCTAGCTAGTGTGGCATTGTTAAGTTTGCTCGCTTATCGGGCAGTACACTCTATGGGGCCGAGGCTGTGCGGTGTAGTTCGCTCTGCCATCTGCCGAGGGTTATGAACGAATTGTAGGAGGCGCTCAGATGTTGAATGAACAAATGCATTTCTACAGTTACCTAATGCACAGTTCTGCAGACATATCCGTCTTTCTCTCTGGTTGTGATTTTCGGGCCTTGTTAATACTTCCTTGGGTACCCCAAGGCATTGTCTTCCATTTTGGGGTAAGACTTCAGGGTTTCCTGCTTATATACGGTAGTTAACTCATTGTACAATTATTTTCAGTGATGGTGTGGTGTGGATATTAGCCTTTTTACATATGCATAGTCAATTTTCCCAGCACTGTGTATTGAATAGCTTAGTATTTCCTTGGTTTGTAATGTCTATTAGCAGGCAATTTTGTATACTCTTTATTCTTCTCCATTAGCTATGTTGGCATTGATAGTGTTTTAATTACTACTGTTTTATAATGTCTTGGTACCTAGTAAGAAATTTTTGTTCTATTTCTTTTCTCTTCTTGATCTTTCTTCCTAAATGCTTTCAGAAAGCAAACTGACTTCCTGGATTCTGCCCCCTGGGAGGATTTTCCTTTGCTGTTGCATTTTATAGTCTTTCCTGTTCGGGGCTGTTGTACATTTGGCTGGTTCTGTGTATATTTTGCAAACCCATCTGTAAACCAAGGTTACCTTTTTTGTTAGCTTTTCATCGGGAACCCCCACGAGGCCACAGGTGTTTGTTAAGGGCAAAGCCGTACACACAGCAATAGGCACAAATACCAGGTGAGTGAACTAGCCACTAGCACCTAGCTCCACACCTGTTCTGATACATACCATTTCCACAGATAATTGAATATTATTGTTAACCTCCAATCTTATGATTTGGTAGATCAGAAAAAACAGTTTGATGGACAGTTCTGGTGGCACAATTAATTGGTGTCTTATGGTTAAATGAGGTTCCTACCAAGGTCAATAGGAGGCCAGGAACAGCTTAGCAAATTGAGATGGTTGTTGGCAGAAGAGAGCATGGCTTCTTTCCAGGCCCAGGGGACCGGCAGTGATCTTGTGCTGGGATTTGTCAGAATCTCTGTGAAATGCATCATCTGTCTATCCCACAGGAAATAGCACTGCATATGTTGACGCACAGCCCTCAGGGCAGGACGGCTAGAACGACTCCTGGACCTGACACAGAGGTCTAGGTGGTAGACCTTCTTGCTCTTTAAAACTCTCTGTACACTGTTGGTGGGAATTAAGCTGGTGAAGCCACTCTGGAAAACAGCACAGAAGCTCCTCAAAACGTTGAAAATAGAGCTGCCCTACCCAGCAATTGTACTACTGGGCATTTATCCCAAAGATACAAATGTAGTGATCTGAAGGGGAACCTGCACCCCAATGTTTGTAGCGGCAATGTCCGTAATAGCCAAACTATGGAAAGAACCCAGATGCCCATCAACAGATGAATGGATAAAGAAGATGTGGTATATATATACCACACACACATATATATATGTCTCTCTCTCTCTCTCTCTCTCTCTCTCTATATATATATATATATAGATATCTCTCTTCTCTCTCTCTATAATACAATACAATGGAATGGAATACTATACAACCATCAAAAATCTGAAATCTTGCCATTTGCAATGACATGGATGGAACTAGAGGCTCTTATGCTAAGTGAAATAAGTCAATCAGAGAAAGACAGTTATCATATGATCTCACTGATATGAGGAATTTGAGAAACAAGACAGAGGATCATAGGGGAAGGGAGGGAAAAATGAAACAAGACGAAACCAGAGAGGGAGACAAACCATAAGAGGCTCTTAATCTCAGGAAGAAAACAGGGTTACTGGAGGGGAGGGAGGGTGGGGGAGAAGTAGGGTGGCTGGGGGATGGACATCGGGGAGGGTATGTGATATGGTGAGTGCTGTGAATTGTGTAAGATGATGACTCACAGACCTGTACCCCATACATTATATGCTAATTTTTAAAAAAAACCTCTGCCCTGAAACCAGCCATCTTCAAGGTTACTCAGTAACTGTATTTAGGAGCAGGCTATATATCCTATTTGCAGCCTCCAAGATGTAAAAGTCCATAGAGTCATGTCTATCACTTTGAAATGGTGGCTACAAAGTGTAACAGTATCTCCCACTTTAGAGGCCCTTCTGACCGCAGCTACTGCCTCTAGAAACACTGTCGACGTGGTAGGTCTTCAAGCTTTGGAGAGGTTTCTCCCTCACCTTCTCTCATGCTTGCGTTTTCCTCTCCTCAGATCCAGTACAGTGTCATCAACGGAACGCCATACTTGAGATGTGAAGACATTCAGGTTCCTCTGGGCTACCTTCTGAGAAAGCAGGAGAGCTGGCACAGCCATGAGGTAGGAGAGCGACGGTGGGCTGACGCTTGATCCATGTGAGCCACCTGGTTTCTGAACCTCTTAACTAAGAGAAATGGGGAAGTTATGTGTCAGGTCAACGCCCTGGGTGCTGGGGCAACGCTGGCTCACTTCAGTGAAGATGCCTGTTCAGAACCACTGGGAGGGTGGACAGCGCCCCCTGATTAAGGGTGCGGTGACCAGCGTCCTCCCCTTGCTCCCATGTGGAGTTCTCACCATTCAGACAGGAGAGGCAGAGGCACTGATGCCTAAGGCACGTGGTATTGGTTTGGGTTTACAATTTTGGTAAAAGAAAGGCAGTTCCCAGAGCTTTCTGTTGGCTTTCCCTACTCTAAGATCCCTCATTCCACAGGTCAGGGAATCTGCGTGGGGGTTCTGCCAGTGATGAGGCATCCTTACACTTGGGGTGGGGGGGATCCACTGTTCCACTGGACTCCCTGTGACAGAGTGTCAAGCCGAGGATGTGCGTTGCTGGAATCCACAATCTCTCCTGGGGGCACATTCGTTAGCTTACCTGGTAATAAGCCTCGGCCCAGAGCAGAAGTTAATACCTCAGGGCTTCTCTGCCTTCCTTTTGGCCAGTAAGAATCCATCCTTGTGATATGGTTTCAGGTTTCAGTCATGAGATTTAGAGATCGTTTCCTGCACGTTCTTGTGGCCACACACGTGCAGGAGGCCAGGAGAGGCTCCAGCAAGGGCACATGGCACGCTGGAGTGGGGGAGGGGGTAGGGTAGGCTTGGATGGAGCCTCCTGGAGAACATTCTCGGGCTTGCCTCCCTCAGGCCCATCCCAGGGGCCTGACATTTCAGGGGGTCTCATCCCCTTCTCCACAGCACCGAGAGTGTCTGCCAGGCCGGCGAGGCCTCCAGCCAACTGTGAGCAGAGGCAAAGGAGGAGACAGGTGGATAGGACTGGAGCCGAAGGAGGAGGAAAAGACCGAGGGAACGGGGCTATGTCCAAAATGAAGGACCAAGAGGCGGAAAGGCCGGGGAGAGTAAAGACTGAGAGGGGCTGGAGTGAGTAGAACGGGAGGGGGCTCATTTTGCTCATTTGACAGCATGCGAGGAGTGAAGGTGCCGTACCAAGGGGAAGGAAGAAGGAGACTTTTGGAGGAGGTAAAAAGGGATGTGAGGAGTGTTGTTGGGTTCAGAAGCTACGTTACCTGTAACAGCTTTTGAGAGTTGCCAGGAAGGACTGAAGTTAATGTAGTTTACCTCTTGTTTATACTGACAGACAGGTAGGCAGACAGGTGTACACATGATCGAGTTCTGCTGGTGGGAACCGCACGCATCATGGCTGCGGTAGGGCCTCCCGGAGAGAAGGTTTCCGTCCGGGGAGAGGAGGCCGCAGCTGGGGCAGGGCACCACAGCATCCGCAAGGGCAGGTGAGCGTCAGAAGAGGCGCCCGGCAAACTCTGCAGACGGCCCAGGTGCGCCCACACGTGTCCCTCCTCCGTCTTTATTTGCAGGAGCCGAGGGAGATGTCTTGGGTCTCCCTCTGGATGCAGAGAAGGTGGTGCGGGCGGGCTTGCCCCCTGCAGAGCCTAGAGGCGGCCGCCAGGAGGCGGTGTTGCCTCTTCTCAGACTCCGGGTTGGAGGCCCCAGGGGAAGGGCCGGATTCCAGACTGTTACAGACAATAGAGGGTGACAGGAGAGAAGAGACAGGGGAGCCAGAATCGCGGTAAGGGCTTGTGGAAGTGTGGGGAATGGGAGGGAGGATGGAGGAAATCAAGGGTTGCTTCAAGCATCCTGACGTGAGGAACTAGGCTGCTTGCAACGCTCATGAGTCCCCATGTCCTGCGATGACCGGCAGGCGGGCGGAGAGCCCAGGCTCCCTTGAGAAGCTGGCGGTTAGCTGGTTCACCAGAAATGTGCATGGCGTGTTCCGGGGGGGTCCTCTCTCAGCCACCAGCGTGTGCAGCGAAGGGGGAACAGGGCCCTGGACGCTTGCTGGCATGCTGCCTCTGGGGGCCCGGGGCCTCAGACGCACCCTGCGACTTCAGCTGCGCGCCCTTGACCAGCTCGGCCTCCCCCTGGGCGTCCGCTCCCCGGTTTGGGGGGTCGCGTGACACGGCCCACCGACGTGAGATCCAGGTCTCCTGAACGCCGGCCCCGCTTGGAGATGCTCACGTTTGAAGGGAAAAGATGCCCATCAGCGGGAAGTACAAGTTCCTGCTTTTATTTATTGATTTAGAGACCGGGAGGTGGGCGCAGGGGAGAGGGAGAGAGCCGATCATGACCTGAGCCGAAACCCAGAGTCAGACGGTCAGCCAGCGGAGCCACCCAGCGCCCATGCTCTGTCGTGATGTCAGGCCTGGCCGGGTGGAGGAAGCGGACGGCTCTCAGACATTCGCCCGCTGAGCCTCCAGGCTGGGTGCAAAGTGGCCAACGCGCCGGCAAAGCCGCGCCCGGACAGCTGCCATGGGCTCCATCTGGGGACTTGCCGGCCAGCCCCTCGGAAGGCCCGGCTGCTTGGATTGAACCTCCCCGGCTCTCCCCGACAGCCCTCAGGGGAGGTCTTTCCACTGTCCGCTCCCCTGCCTTAGCGATGTCCTAGCGTCTTTTTTTTGGCCCGAAATCTCGGAACAGCCAACCTGCCATCTAACCAGCTTCTCTCCTTACGTTTCCCGCTCCCAGCGTTCTGCCCGCTCACGGAGCACGAAGTAGCCTCGGCCGCTGGCGCCCTCCGCCGCGCTGGCCGCACAGAGCGTTCAAGTCAGTGTTGGTGAAATCACTCGCTGGAGGACTGGCCCCTAGGGTCTGCGCTGGGAACGAGACTGGAGACCGTGAAGACGATCTCAGCCAGGGATGGTTTGGTTTTGCTCTCCGGAACAGGCACAGAAATACCTACGTTAGGGAATGTAGGTGTTTCCAGAAGCACATCCGTCCGCGACATCGTCTCTTCGATGCACGTGACACTTTAATATCTGCAGTCTCAGTCTCAGTCTCGTGAGGCGGGCAGAGCATGCGCTACTTTGAGGCTTTCGTGGTAACATGAGAGAAAATTGAGCCCCAGAGGGGTTAAATGATTGCCAAGGTCATGTAGCCGACACGTGGTGGTGCTTGGCAAGAAATAGGATCTTTCCTCTCGGACCGCACTGCCCTGTCTTCGCTGTACCTCGCATCCCATGACTTGTGGAGGCAATGATGGATGGGTGTCGGCTCGTGGGTGCTGATGTGTATCTCTGACCCCAGCTCCCACAGCGGATTGGGCGGAATCCTTTGAATTTGGGCTTGGGAAAGACAGACACTAACTGGAGTGGAATTAAGTGTTTTAAAATGCGTTTCCACATACTTCACCTGGAGACACTACTGACAGGGAGATGAGATCAATCCAGAGGCACCTCTCTGCCAATGAGTAGCGCATCACTTTTGGGCAAGTAGGTAAATTCGAGAAGATTGTCTTTCCCAGCTACATTTAAAAAGTTTAGTACATGAATAATTGAGCAACTTCCTGGCACACTCTGTATTTATTTGTAAGCCTGCTCTGGGCAGAGAAAGAGAAAAAAAACCATTTTGAAAACAAGTTTTGCATTAGCTCGCAGTTTGTTTGCCAGAAGCTTACATAATTACATCTGCAAAGGAACACATTGGTGTGTCTCCTTATTGTCTTTGTAGATCCACTGATGTGAAACATACCAGGCAGATCAGAAGGGAGGGGGTCGAACTCTGGACCTCCGGCGCCTGTGTGCAGTGTGGGAGATCGGAAATCCGTGTGCTCATCGATTATAATCCTCATTCCAGTCTCACGATCCTGTGGTGTTAGGATCACTTTTGTACTTGCCTTTTCCCTCCAGCCAGGCCAACGGTCGGTCCCCCGGGGACACAGAGCTTTGCAGGAGCGGAGCTCAGTAATTGTTGAGTAAGTGTTTCCTCTTCCGAGATGTTCGCAGTGTCGTCTTTGTGAAATTTACGTTCGGGCTTGTGAAGAGGTAGGGAGCTTGCATCTGATCTCCTACCGTCCAGCGGAGGACGGAGAGCCCGTCCAGAGAAAGCTAGGACTGCCTGACAGTGTTCATTCTTCAGGTGCTTCTTGGGTTTGAGGAAGAGCTAAGGTTGAACTTGTGTGCAGAGGAGAGCGGCTGCTGGTCACGTTAACCCAAGGGTGGGAATCAAGGGACGTCAGCGCGGGGGGGTCTGGGAAATGACCCCTGCACTTGTTATAACACATATGACCCACAGTGTCTTGTTTAGACCTGGAGGTCTCACTGACCTTGCGCTATGTCTTTGTTCACTGGTGACTTCCGAACTCCTTCCATGTGCTGGCTGTGTTCCAGGTGAGGGCATAGAGCAGGGAGGGGGAAGAGACAAGATTTGCTCTAGTGCGGCTCACTCTCTGGGGAAAAGTGGCCAGGAAGCCCTGCCGGCAGCGAGCCGTGGAGCCCGGCAGGAGACCCGGCTGAGATCTGGCGTGAGATGCAGCCCATTTCCCATGGCCCGGGAACATGCTGTTCCTGTCTAGAACAGGGGTTCAGCTTAAGCCTTCTGGGATGCATTCCTCCCTGGGGGAGCCAGCCCCGCCGCTGCATTTTTGTAAACATTGTTTAGGAAAAAACCAAACTGCTTCATTTAAATAGCTCTAAGCCAATACAGCTTAGTTTTGATTTTTGTTTTGTTTTGATGGGAGGGTGTTAAAACACAGATCTGGGGCTAACTCAGGGCGTTGCCGAGCAAGTTGCTGGTAAGAGGGTCAGACAGGAGACTGTGGTGTCACACCCTTTCCCTCCTCTCGTTCTCTGTCTCCCCCCCCCCGCGTGCTGTCTCATAGCTCCTGCTGAAAAAGGCGATGACTCGCTCTATTTTCTTGGTCCGGGCATTTCCTCTAATTAGGCGACCATGGGTGCGTTTGGCTTTTTCCTTGAGTCTGCATTTAGGTTTCTGGTAAGTGTGACAGATGAAGAGATAGAACAGAAGGAATTTAGCAGGCTCTCCTATCAAATATACTTTCTAAAAACATATCCACTTGTGATTATTCTTCAGCCTGCCAGCTTGTCCGTTCTGGACCGTCTCAGTGTTCTCTTGTGCGTGCTGGCTCGCCTTGAAGTTGTACCATTTGTCTCAGACAAAGGCATGGCTGGGAGAGGGAGGAGATGGGGGTCGGTTCCGCTCTTCCCCCAGCCTTTGGCTCTGGTTCTGGTCGTGGCTCTTCCCTTGAGGTCTTCCCCAAGTTCTGCTCTGTTGGGTGGCCCATCCCCTAGCTCTCCCAGGATGCAGTTTCTTCTTCTTGGCCCCTTGGGTCCGGGAATGGTAACCCATCCTTTGCTGCTGGTCCCCCGGGTGTTCCAGCATTCTCTGGGAGGACGAGTAGGAGCGAGAATGAGAAGCTGTACGCGTCTTCTACTTGTAATGACCTTCGCCTTCTGCAACTGGAGAAGAGTGTGTGAGTGTGGAGTATTGGGGAGTGGGGTGTTCTGGTGACATTGGAGCCCGGGTGGGGGTGTTGGGGAGGGCAGCACCAGGAAAGAGGAGGAGGTCACTGCTATGTCACCTGAACTCAAGGTCTGCTAGTAAGGCAATTTTCCAAAGCTTCTATCTCCCTGCTGGAGAATGAGGTTTACTCTCCTTTCTACTTACTTTACAGGAGCAGAGAATGTCCTCTACCTGCCTGTGCAAAAGCCTCTTATTAAGAAAAGAATAATCCAAAGAAAGTGATTTTCACTTTTCTGATTAAAAAACGCATCAGGGTACAATTTAGGTTATCTACAATTCTAAGTATACAATTTAGAAAAGAGAAATCTGGACCTTTTCTCGTGGTCATGCTTTGCCTTTTAAAAGGCAGAGTTTGAGGGGCTCCCGGGTGACTCAGTGGGTTAAGCCTCTGCCTTCGGCTCAGGTCATGATCCCAGGGTCCTGAGATCGAGCCTGCGTCAGGCTCTCTGCTCAGCGGGGAGCCTGCTTCCTCCTTTCTGTCTCTGCCTGCCTCTCTGCCTGCTTGTGATCTCTGTCTGTCAAATAAATAAATAAAATCTTTTTTTAAAAAAAAAGGCAGAGTTTGAGTTAATCCTAAGACTTAGATGCCTGTGGCCCTGACTCCAGCCAGGAAGGTGAACTCCTGGTTGCATTTCAAAGTGAAGTTCTGAGGCATCTCCTAGTTTTTCCAGGGTGAGAATAGAGTTTATGAAAAATATTTGAAAGCATGAGAATGATTGCATTACAACCTTTACCCCCCATTCTGGGTCCTCCTCTTACCTGGTCTCTCCCGTCCCCGCAACTGAGGATGGGCAGGGAGGTGTGATGGGCAGTGGGGGCCCGGGCACAACCCGTGAATTCAGAATTGGCTCTGAGCAGTTCAGCCTCAGAGTGGAGGTGACTTTGACAGGGAAGAAGATAAAGAGGATGTGGGCCGGTTGGATGCAGGACAGGAGGGCTGTCTGCAGGGAACATCATGCTTCAAAGTTAGGCTCAGAATTTTTCCCCAGTCATTGGATTCCACGTCAGCTTGAAAGAGATTGATCGCATCTCTAGAAGCCTTGGGTTACACTCAGGCGCTCCTGTGGGTGCTTGATAGCTTTGCCATGTTACCGTCCGCCATCCCTGTGGCTCTGTGGGGTGGGAGGGGGGCTGGCTTCAGAGATCCAGCCCCTGCATGACGGAGGACCATAGAGAGTTGATGGACATCTACTTGGGTCCCAGAAAATTGGTGTGCGCTTAAACTCTTACCTAATACTCTGTGAATTGTATTATGCGTCCCATTTGGCAGAGGAGAAAATTGAGGCTCGTAAGTAACTTGGCCTAAGTCTCTTGGCTAGCAAGTGTCTGAACGAGGATTTGAATTCCAGCCTGGCTGGTTCACAAGCCCCTGCTGTGTTCAGAGCCTTCGGGGAGAACCCTGAGCCATGGTCGGGGCAGGGGGTCTCTGGGCAGGGGCAGGAAGGAGGCTGTCTTTTGCCGTCTGCCCCCCACCTCCCCAGGCCTCGCCACGTTGGTTTTGCAACCACTGATGAGTGGGATGTGGGACAGCCTGGTGACTCATGGCAGACAAGCTGGGAAGCTGGGTGTGCCACAGAGACCAAGGGACTCCTTTCTTCAGTGAGATGGCTGGGATCTAGGAGCAGTCGGGCACGCTCTGGTTCTTTGCAGGGGAGTCAAGGATCCGCCCGGGGCTGTTCGTGGAAGAGGAGCCAAGGGCACAGATGGTGGGAGCATGGCCCCCTCCACAAGGGCTGTCCAGCAGTGGCTCCGGTCGATGGGACTCCAAGACCGCGGTGGTTGGGGTAAAAATAGCGAATCCTCGGATATGGATACCCGAGGAAACCAGAGACGCCCTTGTGGCTTGTCCTGGAAGTCCTCCAGACGGGAGAGGGCTGCAGCTGGAAAATGCGAGGGCTTTTCTGATCTGTTTATCTTCATGAAATAGATGGTATTCCCCACCTCACCCCACCTGACAAATGTGGAAACAGAGGCAGAGTTTTTACATGATTTTTAAGAGAAATAGCAAAACGGAGACCAGCTCTCTGGTGTCCTCGTTCTTAGCCAGCTTCTGTGTATCGCCGTCGTCCTCATGCCGGAGAGCAGAGCTTCCGGGAAGACCGTCCGGGGCAGCAGTGATGCTCAGCGGTTGCCAGGGTTTAAGAGCAGGAGGACCAGGAGGAGGGAAGGAGGGAGGACCAGAGGAGAACATGGTCCCCAGGACAGGGCTGTCTGCTGCTGAAGTTCACTCCCTTGGGGGAGATACCCGGTCAGTGCCCGCCGTGGTTGCACACGGGGGAGTGACCCTCATGTACTTAGGTCACCAGTTAGACGGTGCTTGTTTTGGATTTGTTTTGTCTTCTTTTAGTTTCTTAACCATCTGAGCCACCCAGGTTCTTCTTTTAGTTTCTTAATGCAGAATCAGTGATCTGAGATCATTTCTACTTTTCTAATATAAGCTGTAATGCCATAAATTAATCCTAAGTCCTGTTTTATCTGTATTCTACACATTTTTATGTAGAGTTTTCATTTTCACTCAGTTTAAAATATTTTCTACTTTAATATGTGATTTCTTTTTTGACCTATGGCTTACGTAGAAACGTGTTCTTTAACTTTACAACACTTGAGAATTTTCTAGGAATCTGCTACTGGCATATAGATTACTTCTGTTATGAGATAACATGATCATTATGATCTTAATCTTCCTAAACAGGGGTCAGTAAACCTTTTTTGGTAGAGGACAAGATGGTTAAGGGTTTGGACTTTATGGCTCCACGTACTGCTGTTGCCACTGTACAACTCTGCCACCGCAGTGTGACAGCAGCCCTCCGTAATACATAAACAAGTGTGTTGGTGTTCCGGCGAGACCTCATCTCCAAAGAGCGATAGATTTGGCCAGTGGCTTGCAAATTCCTGCCCCGAAATGTATTAATGTAGTTTTCAAGTCTGCACTTGAAAACAAACGTTCATTCTGGGGTCACTGGGTGGGACGTTCCCTAAGTGTCCACGGGTCAGCTTTGGGATGGTGTCTTTCAAGCCTTCTCTATCCTTCCTGGTTATTTTCTCTGGCTTCCTGTTCCAACAATTCCTCGACGGAGCGCTAGGACCTCCGATTATAATTTTGGCCATATTCATTTCTGTTGTTTTGTCGTTCTACCCATACTGGCATACTACATTTTAAATCTGTTTGTAGGTTCCTATGAGATGCCTTCCTATTTAGGGTTTTTTCAAGAGTGAATTAACTGCTTTATTGTGAAATCTCCTTCTTCCCAGTCAATATTCCTTGTTCTGGAATCTTTTTTGTCTGACATTATTATACTCATTACAGCTCTCTTTTAATTAGTCTTCTTATGATATTTATTTATAATCTATTTATGTTATGTTTTTAATATAGCTGCAATGTAAAGTGTGTTTCTTGTAGCTGGCACTGGTTAGTTTTACTTTTGAAATCCAAGCTGATGATCTTTGGCTTTATTTTGCGGGTTTAGTCGCGCTTGTATAATAGAATCACGGACGTGACTGGGTTTAAATGTATCATTTCGCGATTTCTTTTCTATACGTCCTATCTGCTCTTTTCCCCTTTTCCTCCTTTAGCTGCCTTCTATTCGATTACTTGAGCATTTTTATTGGATCCATTTTTATCCCTGCTATTGATTTATTAGCAATATATTCTTAATTCAGCACTTTCTCCATGGTTTACAACATACGGTTTTCACTTACAGCGGTCTGCCCTCGTATAATATGATACCGCCTCACTCATAGTCCAAGACTTCATAACTGCGTACTTCCCTTTCCCACCTCCATCTTTTGTGCTGCTGCTGTTAGACATTTTCCCTTAACATATGATAGTTCTAGAACATATTCTCAAGTTGTTTGAAGTCCTCCCTCAGAAGATGGGGTGTCAGCCACCTCCCTTGAGCACGGCCTGGACTGAGTGACTTTATTGTAGAGATTAGGCTCTCAGACAATGTGTGTCTTCTGAGACCAGGTCATTGCACCCTCCGCCTTGATTTCTCTCTTGGGTTATTCACTCTGAGTGAACCCAGCTGCCATAGGGGATGGACCCTCAAGCTGCCCATCTAGAGAGAAACCGAGGCCTCCTGCCAACATCCACTGAGTCCCAAGGTGACTGACAGCAGCCATGGGAGGGCACCATCTTGGAAGCTGGTCCTCCGGCCCATCGAGCCTCCAGATGGCATCCTCCCCACACCTGACCCAACCTCATGAGAGATCCCGAGCCAGAGGCACTCAGCTAAGCCACTCCCAAATTCCTGACTTTCTGTAACTGTGAGATAACTAAAGTCTGTTATTTTAAGCCAAGTGCTCAGTGTAAGCATTTAATGCACCAACAAATATCTAATATAAACTCACTTTTATTTTTATTATTTTTGGTTTAAGCAATCAACCTTTAATGAGATTAAAACTATTATTTCATGTTTAACCATGTGTTTTCCATTTTGAATGGTCTCATTCATTTCTGTATAGGAAAATTCCCATCGGGTATCATTTTTCCTCTATCAGAAAAAGTTCCTTTGGTATTTCTTATAATAAAAGTCTGGTGGCAATGAATTCCCTTAATATTTCTTCCTCTAAAAAGTCTTTGGTCTCTATTTTTTAAAAAAATTATATTTGGCAGTAATTTTTCATTCACACAGAAGTTGCACATTTTACCCAGAGAGTTCCTGTGGACTCATTGCCCGCTTCCCAGGGGACAACATCTCACAGAACCACACCATATTCATCAAAACTGGAAAACTAAACTAAAGAGTGGTGTGGGTTAGCAGTTTTCACGCACACTCATGGGGTGCACGTAATTCTCTGAAATCTTCTCCCATTTGTAGATGGTGTTGCCACCACTACCCAGGCTCTCTCTAGCTCCGCTCCTGTGCTGCGACTTGGGAAACTCTCCAGGCTGTCACCCAGGGTGATGGGCAGACTCATATTTTTTCCCTTCTTTCAGGAGTCCTATTCCTGTGCTGTCAGTGTCTAGTATCTGGAAATCATTCTCTCATATGTTTGTCCACCTGTCTAGGGAATTTTACGGGGAGATAAGTTAGTTGTCCGACGCTCATTATGTGCCCGGTACCCCATACATATACTCCTTGCTCACCTCACTTCCCCAGGCTCAAGTGATAGAGTTGACCATATCTCTAGCTGTCCACTGCTCTGTCTCTTCAGCGGGAAGAACACCAGCTTGAACTTTGCCCTTCTTGTTCTCCACCAGAGCCCGTATTTACAGGAGTGTTACCTGCTTACCCTGACTTGCTGTTATCTCCTGGTTTTCTGTGTCAGTGTCTGTCCCCAGGTTAGAGTGAACGGGGTCCTCCTTCACCAGACATCTCCCACCTTGCATTCCACTCCCTTGCCTCCTCCTGACTCTTTAATTCTGCAATTTCTTTGATCAGCAGGCTATTTTTACAAACCCTTGCCTTCAGAACTGTCCATTTTAACATGATCCCAGCCTTGGCCGCCTTGTTACCTAAGCTTTCTCTATCCAATGCCATTTGTCACCAGGCACTTACAGAAATCAAATCCTGAGAGAATGTCAGAATTGATGAGACTAAATGTTACGAATGACAGTCATTTGGTTTTGTAGCCAACAGAAGTGAGTGTTAAAGGTTATTAATGACACAGATATGTTTCTGGAGGATAGTTGATGTCAAGGAAAGTACGCACTGTCGTGAGACTCTTGGGCGTGAGGAGGGTCCTGAGGGAAAGAGAGTCACCGCGTTTCCCTCAAGTTTATCTAAACATGCTGAGGAACAGACTAAACAAATTTTTAGGGGTATATTTCATTGTTTGTAAGTCTGCGTCTGTATGGGTCTGAGAGAGTCTTTTTTTCTTCCTCTTTGCTGTCATCCGCGGATGATAACTCAGGAATTACCTAGGCTGTAGGGCTATTGCTGTAGTCAATCTTGAGGTTGAGCGTTGAAAAATATTTTGAAAAAAGAAAAAAATTTTCACACAGAAGAAGAAAGTAGTTATAAATTATACCAGCTAAAACAATGTGAGCAAAATACCTTCTCAGGAACAGCTACACGGACTAGCATTCTGTTGGGGAACACGACTGGAGCTAACCCGACATGAGCAGACCATCACAGTCCAACCTACCCCTTTGTGAACCTGGCACCAAACACAGCTCTTGAAGCCAGAATTAGCCTCTAAAGAGAGATGACCACACACTTGTACTTCACCCGACAAGACCCACCTATCTCGTGTACAACTGAAACAAGCTCCTCCTTCTCCAGAGAAGGACGCAGAGTCCTTGGGTGAAGTCCACTTTACTCCCTTGATATCCAGTAGCATAAATACTGTGATGTAAAGTTAACTGCTGGGGCGCCTGGGTGGCTCAGTGGGTTAAAGCCTCTGCCTTCTGCTCAGGTCATGATCCCAGGGTCCTGGGATCGAGCCCCGCATCGGGCTCTCTGCTCGACGGGGAGCCTGCTTCCTCCTCTCTCTCTGCCTGCCTCTCTGTCTACTTGTGATCTCTGTCTGTCAAAAAAATAAATAAAATCTTAAAAAAAAAAAGTTAACTGCTATTAATACACCTTATGTTAAATGATAAGAAAATAATATAGGGAAGAAAACCAAGAAAATATTTGGTGAAGACAAATACATACTCCTAACAAAATAAGGACAAAAATTCTTATAACTATGATAGCCCTTGTGTTGGCAACTGCTTACATGGTTGTAGCTGATCCTAACAAATACCTCTTCCACTACCCATTCTATCTTGCCTTTACGCTCAGCAAACACTTCAGCTGGTCATTGTTCTGTGCCTGGTGAAGTGTTCTGAACCATCAGCATCCAGGCTATGAGCAGTCCCCCTGAACTGGACGGTTATAGTTTTCCATTGACTCTAATCATAGGGCAGGATTGTACTAAGTGAGATACGGAGTGGCATCTGGTATTCCAGATAGCCTCTTGTTTTCTTCTCTTGTGGAGTAGGCCACAAAAGTTCAACCAAAGTTGACCTTTGGTAATCAAGGTCATTGACCCCAGGCAGTACAGTAACCTTCTTCTTTGTGCATTGATTCAAAGTGATGAGGACCCCCAAGTGTCTGGGTGTCTGTCTCAATATTTCATTGGAATCATTGTTTCTTTTCCCCTTGAAGGGAGCCACATTTTATTTGGAACTAAGACCGCTAGATGAGCAGAACTGAAGGTCACAAGGATGGGAAGCAAAATTTTTGCTGGTGGATCACTGTGGTGAACTCTTGGAGACACTCTTATTTTTGGGTCTCGATTCTAGGACATGTGAATCCTGACAAGGGGAGAAACTGCACCCACCATACATTAGACAAAGATTCAGGACGTATACAGTCTTCTGGAAAATCCTGCCCCGACCCTGCAAGCCATTGCCATCCGGCTGGTGCTCTGAGTCTTCAGAAGGCCATCCCATTGTTCAGGAGGGTGGGGAACATGGTCAGACCAGTGGATGAGCATGGGACTGTGATCAACCTTTATCTTCTGTGCCGTGAGTTCCTTGACCGGAAGTAAGGCAGTGTGGAATACCATGACAGTGGACATGGAACTCCATAGATGGCAGAAGCACTGCATGCAGGGAAGGCAGACCTGTGTCTAGAGTAAGTGTCTATTCTAATCAGAACAAAATGTTGCTTCTTCAGGATGGAAAGGGTCCAGGGCAATCAAACCTCCGCTAGGTTGCTGGCTGATCACCCAGGGCATGGTGCCATGTTAGCAGCTCAGTGTTGGTTTCTGCTGCTGGCAGATGGGGCCTGCAGTGATTGTGATTACAGTATTTAATCACATCTACAAAATACTTCTACAAAGTCACCTAGGTTCATGTCTGATTGATTACCCGAGGACAGTCATCTCACGAAAGTAATGCATGGAAAGACCATCATAGTTTAAATCCAGATTTTTTAATGTCACCTCATATACACTAAATAGAGATTGTTTTCCATGTTTGACCTAAAATTCTAGTTTTAAAAACCATCCTCCCCCCTCCCAGCTAGTTTTCATTCAGGCATCCTGACAGAGGTCTGTGGCAAGGTGTGAGATCTGCAAATACAGAATGGGGTAAGGGAACTTTCTGGTCAAAATAAACACTGTGACCTTATTTTAGCTTGTAGATATAATAGTTTTAAATTTTTTGCATGCACATATGTGGCTGTATATTTTATTATTAGGAACAGGACAGAGCGGCCCCTGCCAACGCGTGGTGGTGTTCTTTGGATCTTTTGGACGGTGCTCAAGAACCTTAAGATAAAAGAAATGTAGGATGATGTGTGGGTCAGGCATGATCCATTAAGCCTTGTAGCTTAGGAGAAATAAAGTGTGTGGTTGGCACAAGACAAGGGATGTAATACAGCAGAGACAGAATGAATGAAGGGCCCAATGCCCAGTCAACATTTCCTTTAAACTAAAATACCCAAATGCACTTGCTAGAGTGAACCAGCAGGAGCTCATGATTTTTAGGGCTGTTGTCTTTCTCCCCCCCCCCCCCTTCTACTTAACTGGCCCAAGGATGCTGCTACATTGAGGAAAGATTGAGGTTTTTGAAAATTTGTGGTTGTTTTTCAGGGTCTCTCCCCAAATCGACAACTTTCGCCGGTTCAATTCAAGTCTTTCTTCCTGTATGAATCCCTCCTCTGCAACTCCATGTTTTCCTCCGCTTCTCAGCTGTTGGGTCAGCAAGATAGGGAGTGTTATTTCCTTACCGCCAGTTTTGACATCTAGTCTGGAAGTACAACATGTGGTTTTGAACATATGCTGGGTTCCTAATATTTGTTGAAGGGCTAACTGCCAGGAACAGGGGACCTGGGCGGTAGCTTTTGTTCTTTAGCGATAAATGACGTCATGGAATTGGTGATCCGTTGTCTGATTACCAGCCACGTATTAGTCAGGACCACGTGGGACGTCTGTTCTCAGGGCTGCAGACGTTGACTCCAGATCGGAACCACAGAAGTGAGTCAGAGATCTGGGTGTGCAATGTGAGTGTTCACGTGTGTTCCGGGAGTACCTCTGAATGACTTCACGTGGAAGACCTTCCCCACCCGGTAAGACTGGCCACGAGTTATCAGACACTATCTAAAAAATAGAGGGACTGAGCCATTCACTGCATGTGTTACCGAGTGCCAGGCTGGGGATGGCAGGAGAAAGCAGGTGTGGTTCCACGTAAAGAAATATATGGGATCCATGAACACCCAAATCAGGCTGGTGGTTTCCTTCGGGGCATTGCCATGGTGAAGCGGAGGAGGGAAAGGCAATTTGAACAGAGCCCTTATTCCTTCAGCCAAGTGATGAGTTTGTGAGTGTTTAATATATATCAATATGTTGTTCGTATTGTTCATGCTGTTCAATGTTTTGTTAATTTTGGAATATGTCATGTAATCGCATTCTTTATATTAAATCAACTAGATAGCTCTAGAGATAAGGATGTTTTTCTGACACATGCTGTGTATATACGTATGTACATATGTACATATTTACATGGTTAAATATCACTTCTAGAAAATACAGGAGCCGACCCTTTAGTAAAGCCATGGGCACCAGGTGACCTAACGTACTCTTCAAGAACCCAGTAACGGGGCATGGCTTGGGCTTGTCCAAGAGCTCTCTGTCCCCAGATGAAATGACATTTGTGGCACCTGTGGTGGCAGGATCTAAAGGTGGGAGCACTTGGCAGGAGTGCCTCTCTTACGAAGAGAACGTCTGGTCCTCGTGCACGGCTGCTCCCACCCGGCAAATGCCGGCGCCCCGGGGGAGGTTACTCACAGACCCCGATGAACGCCCAGCTTGGGGGGCTCCGTGTGACACGCTGGCATCAGTTAGATGCTCTGGCATTGTAGCTCTCTCTGAAGAACCGAGGAGAAGGGAACGTGGCCTCTCCCATCATTCACGGGTCTCCCTTATTATACTTATTGTCAACTCCCAAATGTTCGTTCTCTATCAAGGGATTTTCCGTATAGCAAAAGAAGACGATGAGCGGATGCTGGTGAGATTCCATGACCTTACGAAATGTGTGTCATCTAGAAGCTGTTGATCTACCAGTAAGAGATGGGCTCTTAAAAATTTAGATATGATGCCACGGGGATCACGCGCGGTAATGTTCCTCTATCACAGCAGAATACACTGGTCTAGGAATCGAACAATACTAATACTAATTAGAGGAGGGTCCTGAGTTCCATCGGAAGACCCACTGGCAGTGAGTTTTTATTCCCTGCTCCGCTCACTAGGGACTTTGCTGAATTAGAGATTTTAGAAACTCAGAGAGAAAGTAATGGTTTCTTTTATTTGGAGACTGAGACTAATCCAGGGCACTTTGAGAACCCTCTCGTCGCTGGGGAATGGAACACAAGGGAGATTTAATTCCAATTATGAAGGGAATGGGGATGCCAGTAAGTAATGGAGGCAGAAAGGAGCAGGGCTGAGACTCACCCTTCTGGGAAATGACCCTAGATCCTGATCAGCAACGGGAGTGGTAGTGTTTGCAGAGTTTGAAAGGAGAGTGCTGGCGCTTTCTCTTGCTTTTCTCCTGGGGCCCAGAATTTCTTACCCCTTACTGCCCAGTGGAGCTGAGATGAAGACCGCGAAGACGCCTTACTTTCTTGCATGGGTCGTGGATAGACATGGGACTTGCCCATCCGTGCACCTAAGCTACCTCCGGCGTCGCTCGCATGGGCTGACGATTCCTTGCGTCCGTGGTATTGTAACTCACTGGAAGTTTTCTGAATTGCTGGATAAACACACCGTGTAATAGAGTAAGAGGCCTCGTTTGTACTTCAATGAAAGGAGCCCCACTCTCCTAGCAAGTGGGTTGTTCTGACCCAAGACAACAGTGGGCAGCGTGCGAGGCTCACTGTGACGTTTTCTAGGATCAAGGTGGCCCAACAGCTTTGCCCTTCAAACTCCTGGGACTCAGGGTACCAGGAGGTGTGCGAAGTGCTGGAGCCTGGGACGGCAGCTCCCCCTTCCCATCGGCCAGCGAGGGCACGCGTGGGCATTGCACTTTACAGTTTGGATGTGCTTCCAAAAGCTGTGTATGTGCCACGTGTTTTTTTTTTTTTTTTTAACTCTTAGCATTTTATTTCCTGGATAGCCTTTGAGAAAAGTAATATACACATTAGCACAGTGTGTGTGTTCTCAGTGTGTGTGGGTGGGGAGGGTATTAGTATATATTTACATTTACATGCTTTTTATTTATTTTTTTAAAATTTTTTATTTTTTTAAATTTCTTTTCAGTGTACCAGATGCACCACACCCAGTGCTCCATGCAATCCGTGCCCTCCATAAAACCCACCACCAGGCTCCCCCAACCTCCCACCCCCCCACCCCTCCAAAACCCTCAGATTGTTCCTCAGAGTCCACAGTCTTTCATGGTTCACCTCTCCCTCCAATTTCCCCCAACTCCCTTCTCTCCATCTCCCCATGTCCTCCGTGTTATTCCTTATGCTCCACAAGTAAGTGAAACCATATGATAATTGACTCTCTCTGCTTGACTTATTTCACTCAGCATAATCTCCTCCAGTCCCGTCCATGTTGATACAAAAGTTGGGTCTTCGTCCTTCCGATGGAGGCATAATACTCCATAGTATATATGGACCACATCTTCCTTATCCATTCGTACATTGAAGGACATCTTGGCTCTTTCCACAGTTTGGCTATTGTGGCCATTGTTGCTATGAACGTTGGGGTGCATATGGCCCTTCTTTTCACGACATCTGTATCTTTGGGGTAAATACCCAGTAGAGCAATTGCAGGGGCATAGGGAAGCTCTATTTTTAATTTATTAAGAGATCTCCACACTGTTTTCCAAAGTGGCTGCACCAACTTGCATTCCCACCAACAGTGTAAGAGGCTTCCCCTTTCTCCACATCCTCTCCAACACACGTTGTTTACTGTCTTGTTGATTTTGTGCCACATGTTTTGAGATAGTCTGGTGTACCGCGGATACGTTTATCCTTGGTTGCAGCTTTTCTTTCATGTCTCTGCAGAGAGCATTGAAATACGCATTCCTGACTCAGGGAAATGATGGTCACGTAGAATATGGGCTTTAGAATCAGAAAAACCCCATTTAAAAGCCCTGTTGAAAAGCTTCAGCTCCCTCATTTGGAAATGTGGCAAATGCTGTTTACATCGTGAGATTGCTGGCAGGATTGATGGAGATCTTGTACACAAATATCTCGTGGAAGCACACCGTCAATAATTCTGCATTTCCCATTCCAAGATTTTTATTTCTTTCACTGAACCATGATAAACTTACCTAAACTGAAGAATTTTAAAGAGTTAGGAAGCGTTTCTATAAACGAGGTGGAAGAGAAAGAGTCTCTGTTTAAAGGTTTAATAACTTATTGTGTTGTTCTTACATCTTCCCGGTTCAGAGAGGAGGCTGGTCTATTAGCCTTCCCTTCCGATTGGCCTTCAAGCCACACCACACCCAGGAGCCCCGCTTGCGTGACGAACGCCCCAGATCTGAGCGCATTTGATGTCACACGTTAATAAGAAGCCCTGGGGTCTTTGGCGAGCTTGCTGCGGAGTCTCAGAGAGAAACATCGAGATGCCATTACGTCATCGCATTTTCTCAGAAAAGGGACTCAGACAAAGGCAAGATCATGAAGTGCCAAGGAGCGGAAGGAGCTTGTCTTCCCTCTAGAGAATCATGCAGTCGGGGTAGGGAGGGAGAGGGCAGTGCTCCTGCTCTCTCTTGTTAGGCCCTTGTACAAACTTGGACTCTTCCTAGTTCAAACTTGGCAGCCTGTGGCTGGGTCAGTAGATCAGTCATGATCTATGACCTTGGCTTCAATCCGGGGGCCAAAGACATGGTTGCACCCGTGGCTTCCACGTCAGAGCCAGGCTTCGTTCCCCAAACGACTTTGCCGTCGGTATAGCTACTCTCACATTTCCCATTTGGCTCAGTTGTTTGCATTTCCATTTGAGCAGCCAGAGCTCTGGAAGGGAAAGGGGAGGATTTGGGATCCACGTCCAGGGTTCCCTCCAGCATCCTGGAACATCAAAGCTGGAACGAACTGAGAGTCATTGCATCGTATTGATGAGAAAAATTAAGATCGACTGGATGAATGAAGTTACCCAAGGTCACACAGCATGTCATGCAGGAGGCATGGGTAGAACTCAGGATGGTCCCCAGTTTAATGGTCGTTCCCTAGATCAGGCTGCCCATGAGAGCAGAGCATATGCCTGTGCTCCGCTCTTCCCTCTGGATTAAAAATGTGCAGATTTTCCAACACGCTGTCTTCTTTGGCAGCGCCAGGCATCCCAATTACTGTCCTTTGATCATGCTCCCACTTGCAAGTCCTCCTTAATTTAGTGCCTTACGGAGGGGTGCTGTCTCAGATGCACTCTTACCTAATGAGAGGAGCCCTCTTCAGTCTGGATCATGTGCTTCTACGGAGACCCTCTAACGACAGATTAGAGTTTGTGGTTGTTGATGAACATTGAGCGAAACGACACCCAGACCCCACGTATCTCCTTTATGCCCTTATAATTCTAGAGATGCCACACATTTTTCAACTTGCACATTGATTCCTCAAGTGGTAACTTCTTATCTTGATGTTAATTACTAATGGAACAATAACAAAAACAATTATTCTTGACTATGTTCCAGGCACTTTAAACATCATGCTTCACATGTATTAACTCACTTAATCTTCACAATAATCTTTTGAGTTGGCAAACATTATTTGGCCTCATATACAGATGAGGACCAGGCTGGGCAAGGTGAAGTTGTGTTCAAGGTCATACAACCTGGAAGGAACAATATCAGGATTCAGACCGAAGGGGTTGGCTATAGAAACCACAGACCTTGGATGCTGCTTACTGAGGATTCCTGGTATGTCTTCTTCTTCTTCTCCCCCCTCCCTTTTTTTTTTTTTTGTCCTGCAGGGCTCGGAGCAATGGTGGATTTACCTACATTTTATAAATTAGGTAAGAACTGAACTACTACCAAGAACCTTGCGATGGCCCAATGTAGGCTTAAAATCATTGGTCATACAGGATTGAGGTTAGTGGATTCCAAGTCTGTTTTCTCAATCAGCTACATGGACAAGAAGTTAGGACCCTTGAGCTCATTTGAAGACAGGCAGAAAGAGAGAAAACAGGGTGGAGGCTTGTCAGAGCAGGGTATCTCCTTTCTTACCCCCTGGAGAGAGTCAGGAGAGAATGCTCTCTCTGCCTGGGGTGGACAGTGGGACAGAAAGGAGGAGAGTGTAAGGGAGCATTCTGTGCCCAAGCTTAGAATATAATGACATTGTCTATTTTTAAAACATGGTCCAAAAACTGTCAAGTGCTGGCCAGTTGCCCTGGGCACTCTTTCTTCCCTGAGGAGGCAGGAGGGAGGGGATGGAGAGAAGGCAGGATGGTGGGAAGAGGGTGGGGTCCTCCCTTCTCAGAAGCTCTCTCTGCAGCACGAGGAGCAGAAATACAGCAGAGCTGGGCCCCCACAGCCTCCAGCAGAAACCAGGGGCAAGACTCTAATACTGTGTTTTCTACCCTCTCCTAGGGAGCCTGGACTGTCCTCTAGACTTATGGGGTCCCCCCAGGTCTATGGAGGGCTCCTCAGGATTAGAAGTACCTGTCAAGAGTCCATACATCAGACTGGTGGAGGAGGTCAGTGTCGACACAGAGTCCAGGAGCTTGTCACTCGCGCGGGGCTGGGTGAGGGCTCCAGTTTGCGCTCCCTGTTGGCATGAAGCCCCCTGAGGGGTCTGGAATCAACGTGGCCAATTTCTGGACCGAACATCAGAAACACTTTCACTCTCTCCTTGCTCTGTGGTGGTGGTCTCCATGGAGCTGTGTAGTGAGTGCCTGTTTCCTTTGTCATAAAACCATAATTTACAATCCATATGGGATCTCTACCAAATTAGGTATTCCTGTGATTATTACTGGAACTGGTCACCCTTGAAATAATATGGAGAAAGTAGCTGGTGGCTAGAAAGCATGTTTCCTATTTATAATTTGAATAGCTTATTTGTCTTCCCCTAATTACCACTAGAACTCTTAGTTCTTGGACTCCAGGAAATATCTGGTTCACGGGGTTAAATAACAATTTTTTTAGGGCATTTATGAGCTTTCTCTTTTCCTTCCTTTTTTTTTTTTAATTTTGACAGGGCATAAAATGAACTTGCTAATTGGTTTTCTCTTCCTGACTTGCATTATCTTATTGCATTAATTTGTCTCCAGTGAGACCAACGAGATGTGTCAGGCCCACATTGCTTCTAGAGACCTAATATTCAAAAAACCTTTAAGACGCAATGCAGTCCAGGGGCGCCTGGGGGGCTTAGTCAATTAGGTAACTGACTCTTGGTTCAGCTCAGGTCATGATCTCAGGGTCATGAGATCGAGCCCCAAGTCAGGCTCTGCCCTGAGCAGGAAGTCTATTTAGGATCCTCCCTCTCCCTCTACACCTCCCCTCCATCTGCCACCCTCCGTGCCTCTCTCTCTAGACCAGATCTACGGTATAAGATGTTGTACCACTGTACACAAACTTTTTTTCTACCTAGAAGCATGGAGTGTTAGCTATCTATAGCTAGAAGACCATGGTCCTTTAGGCAATTCTCAATAATGTAAAAACTCTTTTCAAGGAAAAATAAAAAACCCTCACCATTTTCCTCTCCCTGAAGTAAAAGGGTCTTCCGTCTCCAGTCAAGAAAATCTGAGCTGGCTTAATGATCCCTAACCCATCAGACCATCTAAAGTCATTTATATGAGATGCCAATGCTCATCAAATACCCACGGAATCATGATGTTCATGGATGGGGCTTGGACATCTGATTTTAATACGGAAGAATGAGATAATCAGTCAAATTCAAGAACCACTGATCTCTTCCACTCTTGTTCAACAGATGAGTGAACTCAGCACCAGAGTCAAAGTGACTCACCAAATCCGATTTGTGGGAGGACTTCAACTTCCCAGCTGAAGTCTGCTTTGTGTGAATCATGTATAAGTTCTCTTGTCTCTCAAAAAAAAGTCTGCTGGGGTGGTCCCATCCCCCTGAGTATGAGAAGAAATTTGGAGGTCAGAGAAATTGACTTAGCAGTGACTCCAATCATTCATCAACACAGCCTCCCAGTGCTTCTCCCCACGTGTCAATGAGATCAGCTCCCCGCTGGTGGATTGTAATCTCTGACCACAGGCAAAAGGCAAGGATTGGGGGTGCGGAGGATGGAGCACAAGACTGGCTTAGTGGGTTGGTAACAAAGGCTTCGGGACAAGTCAACATGAAACTACAGTGCAGGCAACTCACAAACAACTTAAAACATAGCTTTGTCATTCTTTTCTTTTTCTACAATTAGAGTACTTGGTTCCAACATGATTCCAAGAATTCTCATCTCCTGGTGTCCAGCCCCGGCCTCCCACATTGAATGGGGATGACCTGTAACCAAGAGTGTGTTGTGGAAGTTGATAGGGCTGGATTCCCAAGTCTGGGTCATAGAAGGCATCGTGGTTTCTCTTTTGCTCTCTCTTGGATCCTGCTCTGGGGAGAACCAGCCACAACTTCGCGAGGACACTTAGAGTCGTCCTGTGGAGAGGTCCCCATGGTGAGGAACTGGCCTCCCACCAGCAGTCAGCACTGTCTCGATAGGGATGTGAGGGAGCCATCTTGGAAAAGCCTTCCTGTGGTTCATCTGACAGGACCTCTTGGTGGTCCTCGTGCTACAGACCTCTGCTGAACGGTGGGATAGTGTTTATTGCTATAAGTCTGAGTTTTGGGGTAGTTTGTTAGGCGGTAATAAGATAATTAACACATATCTATTGAATGCTTATCCTGTGGATATAAGATGCTTGTCCCATTTGCTAACAGATCGTTGTGACTCTTCGGTGTCGAAGAGCTGGGAGATGCCCCATTGATGAGGGGCACAGGCTGAAAAGTCAAGGCGAGGGAGGCATGCCACCGGCAGGGAGAAGACATGCCTTCCATAGCATTTGCTGTCCTTGATATGATTGCAAATAGTGCACGAAATACCAAGTTAAAAGAAGAGCATGATGGGGTGCCTGGGTGGCTCAGTAGGTTAAAGCCTCTGCCTTCGGCTCAGGTCATGATCTCAGGGTCCTGGGATCGAGCCCCGCATCGGGCTCTCTGCTCGACGGGGAGCCTGCTTCCTCCTCTCTCTCTGCCTGCCTCTCTGCCTGCTTGTGATCTACCTGTCAAATAAATAAATAAAATCTTAAAAAAAAAAAAAAAGAAGAGCATGAGTGAGAGCAAGAGAGAGAATGTCCCTCTCCCTGGGGGAGAAAGCATAAATTCATTTTCTTCTTCCTCTGGTCTAAGGCACAAAACTCTCCCTTTCATGCATCACATGGGGTCCTGTTATTCCCATAGGATTGTAGGGGGAACACTGTGCTAGCTGAGCAGAATGGAAAAGGGCATTTTTTGTCCCAGTGGCAGAGAGCCCAGACATCAGACAGGAAAACGCCTGCTGACAAAGAACAGAGCTCTGACGGTCACTGCCCGGAGCTTGCAGCTTCCAACCAGTTACCCCAAAAAGTGACCTCCATGCTATATGCGATGTCTTGGTGATTTTTTTTTTTTTTACTACAGTAGTAGTAATTACTGTTCTTTTTTTAAAATAATTTCTATTTACTGTTACTATAAAAACTCTGTAACAAGTTATCAGAGACTTGGTGGCTTAAACCACCAGATTTACTATCTTACAGTCCTGCAGCCCAGAGTCCCACATGGGTGTCCGCAATGCTGGTTCCTCTTGGGGGCCCTAGGGTGGGTCATTTTCCTTGCCCTTTCACATTCCTTGGCTCATGGCACCTTCCTTCACCCTCACAGCTCTAGGGTTGCCTCTCTTGGACCACAGCTGGGAATGATTCTCTGCTTCTAAGGCCCCTGGTGATTACATTGGTCCCATCTGGTTACTCTCCCATCTCCAGACCCTTAACATAATCACATGTATGGCACATGAGACAACACGGCCACAGGGTTCTGGGGGTCGGAAGCTGACACCTCTGGGGTAATTATTCTGCCCACCACAGGGATTTTTTCTTTTAACTGGAAAAATTTTAATGATGGAGTATTAATCAAGCTACCTCCTTTGGGATCATCTCCTTCCTTCAAAGTTAAATCCATGGTCTTCTCTCAGGCTGTTTTCCAGTCTTCCACTGGGGAGGGGACTGAGTGTCATGACCAGCACTCGGAAGCAGGTGGTGGTCCCTGTCACCCCCATAGATGGTGTCTGATGTTCCCAGAGACTCTGGTGCAGTTTCCCCCCAAAATCACACTTGCGCGTCCTACGTATGAGAGGAAAGGCTAAGATTGAACTCCTCCTTGTACAGACCACTCCGCACCCCACCTTGTTTAGTCTGAGACCTCTGCCCCCGCTTCTGAGCATCTCTGGGATCCCATGCGGAAACTGACCTGCTTCTTGTCCATGGTCTGCTTCGCCTTTCTCTGTGTGGGCACTTGGGCTTCCTCTGCCTCCATTCTTTTGCCTGCTTTTCATTATCCACAAATTTCTTATTTTGTTATTTATTATCTTGTACCGTTTTCTCCTCTATTCTGTTTAATCTGTGGATTTTTAAGTTATGTTCAGTTAGCCGCTGTACAGTACATCATTGTTTTCGATGTCGTGTTCAATGATTCATTAGTTACATATCATACCCAGTGCTCATCACAGCACGTGCCTGCCTTAATGCCCATCACCCCGTTACCCCTTCCCCTATGAAACCCCTAGTTTGTTTCCCATGGTCCATAGTCTCTATGGTTCGTCTCCCTCTCTAATTACTCCCCCTTCAGATTTCCCTCCCTTCCCGTGTGGTCCTCCGTGCTATTCCTTATGCTCCACAAGTAAGTGAAACCATATGATAATTGACTTTCTCTGCTTGACTTACTTCACTCAGCATAATCTCCTCCAGTTCCAACCACGTCAATGTAAATGGGGGTGTTCATCCTTTCTGATGGCTGAGAATATTCCATTGTATATATGGACCACATCTTCTTTATCCTTTCGTCTGTTGAAGGGCATCTCGTCTCCTTCCACAGTTTGGCGACTGTGGACATTGCTGCTATGAACACTGGGGTACAGATGGCCCTTCTTTTCACTACATCTGTATCTTTGGGGTAAATACCCAGTAGTGTAATCGCCGGGTTGTAGGGAAGCTCTATTCTTAACATCCTGAGGAAACGCCGTACTGTTCTCCAGAGCGGCTGTACCAACTTGCATTCCCATCAACAGTGTAAGAGGGCTCCCCTTTCTCCACAACCTCTCCAACATTTATTGTTTCCTGTCTTGTTAATCTTTTCCATTCTGACTGGTGTAAGGTGGCATCTCATTGTGGATTTTATCTGTGGATTTAATACAGTTTTATTCCCTTACTGACACTTTGGGGTGGAGTGAAATAAATACAGGCGAATCCAACATGTATACTTAGAGGTTTTGCCTGGATTTTGTTTTGTTTTGTTTTCATTTTTGTTTTTAAATTTGAGACAGACTGAGAAAGAGAGAGCACAAGCAAGGGGGCAGGAGGTTGGCAGAGGCGGAGGGAGAAGCAGACTCCCTACCAAGCAAGAAGCCTGCCATGGGACTTGATCCCAGGACCTTAAGATCACCGTCTGAGCCGAAGGCAGACACTTAACTGACTGAGCCACCCTGTTGCCCCTTGCCTGGAGTTTTATAGACTCTTGAACTCATCAGCAGGGAGGCAATTGACCAAGAACACGGTGACTGTCAGGAGACGCTGGTTCTCATCCCAGCCCCTGCCTGCCTTGGCCTGAAACCCTGTGCAGGAATGACGTGTGGGTGTTCTGTCTGCATCAAGCACCCTTCCACAGCTTTCCATCATACCTGGGCTAAAACCCCAATCTTTAATGCGGCCTTGGAGGCTCTCCATGGCTTGGCTTCATCATTTCTCACCTCCTCTCGCGTGACCCACCCACTTGTTTGTTCTATCCCAGCGTCACGGGTTTTGTTTCAGCCTCTCCCAAGGACCCATGTTCCTGGACCCCTTCCTTCTCCAAGGCTGGGCAACTCCCCGTCATCCTTCCTGCCCCTGCAGTGTCCTCACACCCTCTGAAACGCCTGTCCTGACCACGGAATCCCAGTCAGGCTCTGCTACCATCATCACGCCTTACGCAGGAAAATGGGAGTTAGCCAAGGGGATGGGGACGATGCCAGTGTCTGCCTCCCGGACGGGTAATCAGAGTGGCAGAGGCCACGGCTGATCTCTTCGCTGGTGCGAGGGCCCGGTCCCTGGCTCAGGGTTGAGCACATAGCGGACCATCGGTGAGCTGTCTGTTACGGATGTGCTTGGCAATTTCCTCATCTGGAGGAAGGTTGCCGTGAGGCTGTAATCAGGAGGCAGATCCAAAACCCTCTGAAGGATGACACAGGCCACAGCATGTAAAGCAACATTCCCATTCTCAGGTGCTCAGGAGCTCACACAGTGGAAAGCCTCCCCGCTCCTTGTCTTCTGCTCTCGTCAACGTCCTCTGTGGCTACTCAGCAGGAAACAGCAGCAAAGGGCAAAGAACAGAATGTGTCCCTTCACTTGTCCATCTCTCCAGAAGGCCCCGACGAGCCAGGCTTTAGTTCTCGGGGACTGAGAACGCAGCTGCTCAGCCCGGAGCCAGACTCGGGAGGTTGGCCAATGGCATGGAACAGCCATCTCCTTGCTGGAGTCCTGGCTCGAGGGAGAACACCGTCCTCCATTTCCCCCACTGTCTCAGGATCCAACCAGGTCCCTCGCCATCTGCGATCGGAGCCCACTGCAGACGGAATTAGAGGTTTCCCCTCAGAATGCTATCTCCCCTTGGCCAATGCTATAATTGGGATGTGGAGAAGCCCCTCAGACTGGATTGTGTTCTGCTTCTTGCCTTTGGGAAATAACTGCAGAAGAAGGATTTGGTCCGAGTCCTCATTCACCCTCCATGGAGCTGGGGTGTGGATGGAGGAGGGGCAGGAGCCTCAGAGAGGAGAAGCTGAGAGCTGACCCCCACACAGGGAAGCTCAGCTAACCACAGGAAGCTGTCCAGCCAGTAAGACAGGGCCTTCCTCACTTTCTTTCCTAAAGACATTTGTGTGGACAGGCAGTGCCCCCCAGGGAGTGTTAAGGAGTCCAGTATGGGCTGATGCCATTAATTTACGATCGCCATTTTTTTCTGTATTTGTCAATCATTTATTATTTCTAAAAATACATCCTATAATTAACCTAATGGTTCCTCTACCTTTTAAAAATTTTTTAATTTTTTTAAAATTTCTTTTCAGTGTTCCAGAATTCATTGTTTATGCACCACACCGTGTTCCATGCAGTACGTGCCCTCCATAATACCCACCACCACCGCCATTTTTATGATTTTTATCAGTGGGGCTTTCCTGCCTTCTAAGCTTCTTTTTCTGAAATAACTTTAGACTTACAGAAGACTTCCAAAAATCATACAGTTTCTGTATGCTCTTCGTCCAGCTTCCCCTTCAGCCCACATCTTAGATAATCACAGACCAGTTCTCAAAACTGAGACATGAACCTTCATAGGACGCCACTGAGGGGACGACAGAACTGACTTGGATTTCACCTGGTTTTTTCACGAGTGTCCTTTGTTTGGTCTCTTTGTGGTCCGTGACCTCTCCTTGATCCTTCCTTGACTTCCATGCCCTTGGTACTTTTGAAGAATACTGGTGAGGTATTTGCGCTTTCCTCTTGTTTCTCATGATCAGATCGAGACTGTGCCTGAGTAGGAAGGATACCATGAGGGGACATGTCCTTCTGAGGGCACCTTCTCAGATGGCACAGCCTCTCGGTGTGTGTTACCTGTGATGTCAGCCTTGGTCTCTTGGCCAAAGTGGTGTCTTCCATGATTCTCGGCTGTGAAGTTAATCTTTTATCCTAAATATTTTGGGAGAAAGTACCTTGGGATTCTCTAGATATCCTATTTCTGCTAAAACTTTCACATACAAATTTTACCCTTTACCAGTGGATCTTGCCTGTACCAATGTTACTGTTTTTCTACTGGTGACTTTTAGTTGGTTTCTTCCTTCCTACATTTATTAATTAGAATTCTGCTGTAAGGAGCAATTACCACTCCATTTGTCCCTTTGTTTATTCGGTTATTTATTTTTGTGAACTCAATAGATGTTTATCTTATTCTTTGAGTTATAATCTGGTACTGTTGTTCTTTATTTACTTGTGTATGCATTCAACTTGCTCTGACTTTGGCCTTTGTGAGCTCATTCAGGTTGGTTTCTGTCCCCATTGAGTCTGTGCTTTTTTTTGTTGCTTCTTCATTTTCTAGCTCTGTGACATGCTCCAGGATCATCTTGATTTTTCTTTGTTTCCATCTTGGAACCGACAACTTCAACTAAAGAGCCTTGGTTCCTTTTTTGTTGTGTGTGGTTTTTTGTTTGTTTGTTTGTTTGTTGAGAATAGTGTTTAGAAGCCAAGTCCTGGGTGATAATTGTGCTCCTTGATACTGGGCTGTCATTGCTGCTTCCAGCTGCCCTCAGTGGGTAGAGCTGAGAGCATACATGTTCATAGAACTCATGTACACACACACACCTGTAGTTAGACTCCTGTCTATTTTTTGGTACATGCAAACAATGAGTCATGGAACACTACATCAAAAACTAAGGATGTACTGTATGGTGACTAACAGAACATAGTAAAAAAATAATAAAATTCTAAGTCCACATTGACATCTTCAACTCCAATCCATCACCACAGAATTTTTCTAGCCTACTCCCTTTTCTTACTTGTAAGTTCTTTCTCTGACAATGAGATCCGTAGTTCTCATTATCTACACTTTATTTCTTTGTCTAACCCTATGCCCCAAAGCACTTGCAGAATTCTTAACCTATGGGATTTTCCTTTTATTTTAAAATCTACAAAGATTCTTTTTCTAACTCTATTGTTTTCATCTTTCTGTCTCTGTCAAGATTATTTTTAAATTATAATCTCTAAGCATTGATTATTTCCTTTTGCACCTCATTTTGTAATATTTGTTTTTGTCCCTTTGTCCTGCTTTTCTTTGTGCCTTGCTATATCTCACTCGTACCCTATTTGACAATGCTTCTCATAAAGCTTTCACTTTGTCTCTGGGGTGTGTGTATGTGTTGTTCTTTGTTCCTTCTCCTGTATAGTGCATCTTGGAAATTCCTTTGTTGTGTTTTTCTGGTCATTATTTTCTTTTCCCTCCAAAACTAGGTTCCTTGCTTTCTTATCCAGCCTCTCCCTGCGTGTCCCTTGTTTCATCTCAGAAGGAACCGTGATGCAAACACATGACTTGTCTCAAATCCATGATGATGTTTCTATAGAAAAAGACCTTCTCCACTCCCAGACCCTGTAGGATTCTGGCCAGATGACCAGGATCCAAGCTAGATGACCTTGGGAGTGTTAGCGGTGGGCTGACATGGGAATTGTTTATAATTTCTCCTGACTTCCAGTTTGTTTGGGTTATTTATAGAGAGGGAGGGGCTTTCAACAGACAAAGGTCATTCCTGAAGAAATGATAAGCTCTTCAAGAATATAAAAGTGTGTTATGTTCCCTGTTTTACTGTAAGCTCCTGAGGGCAAGGCTATGGACATCTCTGCACCTCACCCACCACCACTCCCACACAGTACATGCACATTCCATAGCATGGTGGTCACGCCAATAAAACAGGATTAAAAGAGAGAGTATTAGGTAACACAATGAGAACGTCCAGATTAATGACTTGTTAGTATTTAGAAAACAACCAGCAGTCACTGAAAGCCCACACTGCAGTCCATTTTTTCACTGCAAGTAGAGATGGAAAAATCCTGAGGTTCTTCCCAACTCTGAGACTCTGGACCTTCCCACACTGACCTGTGGGGGATCCACATTTAGTGAGCTCACCACCATCTTGTTCTGCATCCCCAGTGGGCGATGTGCTCTCTCTCTCTCCATCTGGAAGCATCCCGTTCCCAGATCTCAGGCACTCCTCTGGGCCACGAAGTATCCTAAGGCAGAACATTTTCACATTTAATTACTGTTATCAGTATGTCACTGATTGGCCCAGCGGTTCCGCTTTGTTATTTGTTGGTGGTTTTGTTGAGCCTCATTACAATCTTTGAGGGATCCTTTCCCCCTCTGTGTTCCCATCCTGGGTGCTTACAGATGAACACCTCTGTTAGAGAATTTTAAAGCAGGCCCCGGGGCTCTGTCATGCGCTCTGGGTTGGTAATGAGAGCGGAGGCAGACACATTAGAGAGGCTTTGGTGTTTGTGAAATACAGTCATCTTTTCTCTCTTGTCCAATGTGGAGAAGAGGGTAGGCTGCTGTCGACACTTCCTGCTGCTCTCTGGGGCGGGGGCAGCTCATCTTTGCCTTTCCCCTAGAGGGGTGGAAAATATTTACTCTCCCTGCCACCTCCGTGCCACTCAACACGCCCTAGAGAGACCGTGTCCCATCAAGGATTTCTGTCAGTGAACAGAAATCTTGGGATCAGCAGGGCAATCATCGTCCAGTGAACACGAGTGACCATGAAGAATTCGGCCGACTGAGTGTGAGTTCTCCACCAGCCATGCCAAGTTCATAGGCTTCATCAGACTTTAGCTAATAAACTTGCTTACCTGGTTTTCCAGCCACAGTCAGAGATTTATGGGGAGCTCAATCCTTTTCTCAGCTTCATCATGAGAAGCCTATGTGAACTTGAGCAAATAAGGCCAGCAGACCGGACGTCGGGCTTCTCACTGGAAGCGGGGGGCTTGGATTAGGAGACTGCTAGGATCCCTTCAGGTTCAAGGCCCAATTTCTCTGAATTGTGTAAATGGTTTCAGGGCCCAGCCCAGAGCTGGGCACAGTGGGCCTCATGGGGAACACTGGTGGGTGGAGCAGGGGCTGTGGAGGGAAACTCAACACAGTAACAGAACAAAAGCCCTTCTTGTCTCCAGGACCACGGCTCGTGCAGAAGTCAGGTCCTCTAGGACAAGAGACCCAACAAAACAGGGACAGAGGAAAGATTGTTGAAAGAAAGGATCACCCAAGAGTCCCCCGGCTCAGTGGCAGCTCGTGCCCCAGGAGCCATCATAGCGCGACCCTGTTTAACCTCCTTCGTCTCTTGTGGGGAGGTTCTCCTTTGGCAAATCCCCATTTGGGAAGACATGCAGGCTTCCTGGGAGATTCCTGGGCTCCTTTCTCCAGGCTGCTATGTGAGCTGCCGGGAGAAATGGCTTCTCGATGCGACCTGCAGGCAGCCGGGTCCAGGATGCCCCAGCCTGATGCTGAGTGTTAAGTAGGGAAGGAATTTTAACATTGGCTCCTTCCAGAAGGCAGGAGAGAAATTAGATGGTGGGAAGATCGGTCCTTGTATTAGTGGTTGCTGGTCCATCCCCAGGAAGCATGGTGGAAGCTCACTGCCAGGTCACTATAGGGAGCCCGGACAATGGTGACAGATGCTCCAGCCTGGTCCTCCCTGCACAGTGCCTGGGGTGCAGGTTGGTGGGGGGGTCGCCACTGCATGGCTGCTGCCCTGCTGTGGGCTAGGGAGAGGCACTGAAACTCAGGTGCCTGGAGTCTCAGAGGTGGGGAGGATCTTCCCAGGGGGAGGGCCAGCAAACACGTTAAGAGGAAGGTTGTACATATGCTGACCAGTGGGGGGGGGTCGCTTAGGTTTTATCGCTTCCCGACAATAGAAGAAAACCTGTGGATGAGTAGGAAGGCGGTCAGAGGACAGAGAGGACAAGAAAGGAGGGAAGGAAAGTGATAAAGACCAAGGAACCCCAGTCCTTGGTTAGACGGAGGTTTTGAGGCATAAGTCAAGCAAAGGTCAGAAGTCCTGGGAGGTTTGGTGTGTCCAGGCTGGCGGGGGCATCTGGAGCCCCCTTCCGGGTGCCACTCCCCACCCCCCACCCTGCCCCTCCTCTCCTGTGACCGGCCCAGGGCTGTGACCCCGTGTCCCCATCACCCCCCCAGATGCCGTGTCCAGCTTTCTCCCCAGGCCTTCGTGGTGCTGGGAAGAGGCATCCTTCTCTTATTCCCACCACTCCGACCCCCCTTCGAGTCCACTGGAGCTAGAACACACTGGATGTTCAGGCCATAACTGTCTTGGTGACAGCCACACTTGCCTTTTGTCCAGGGTACTAGAGGACGTCCTAAGACGGTCTTGATTCATGGCTGAGTCAGGCTTGGAATTCAGATGCTGCTTCGTTCTTCAAGAATGTTTGGATTCTAGACAGCAAAGACCCTCTCAGATTCCAAATTCCCCACCACTAAAGCAAGGCCTCGCAGACGGCCTTCCATGGCAGAAACGAAATCCTTTTGCAAGGGGCAGGAGAGCATGGAAACGTGGAGTGCGGGCATTTCCTGAGAAAGAGAGATGGTATGTGTCTTCCTCTGTCAGATGGGAGCCCTGCTGGCTCAGAGGTGGGTGATGCGGATTCACACTCAGCCCCCGCGGCTCCGGGTGCGTCGTCAGCGGTCTGCAGAGGTCAGCTGTTGATCACGACGGTGTACGCGGAGCCCTCCGGACCCGCCTCTGGCCGACACCCCTGCCTGGTGTAAATGCTGGTTTTTCTAAAACGGCTCCGGCCTAGCTGAACGTGTCATTGAGCCGCCTCGGGTCCCAACCAAACGTCACAGCGCCGTCAGTTAACCCAGACTGAACCGGTAGGTCATACTGGACATGGCCTTGACCATTCGACTTGTTGAGGACACTCCGAGCAAGGACGGATCCCGAAGTCCTGGCGATGTAGTCACAGAAACCAGGTGGCGCGGCTTGGCTCGGCTTCTCAGGACAGTCATGTCCCAGGCAGAGGGCTAGCAACAGATGTGCGCCCGGGGCCGTCCCGGGCCTCCGGGCCCCGGCGCGGTGAGTGAGGAACTGGCCTGGCAGACGTGCCGCGTGACCAGGCTCACGGCACCAGGGACACACGCCGTCCTCGATAATCCGGTGCCACCACCTTTGTGCTCTTCTTCCCAAGAGCGAGAACCCCAGGCTGTCCCGAGGAGCATCAGGCGGCCGGCGCTGCTCTGCCTTTTGCACAGGGTTTGCGAGCTCACCCGGGGAATGTCATGGGGCGCAGCAGGGTGCTTGAGAGGAGCCAGCAGCCCACGTTTGCATTAAACACAACTGTAGGCATCAGCCCCCGCCCCCGTCTTTCTCTCCTGCCGCAGACTCTGCCAGCGGGGAGCCACGCTGGACGCCTCTGGAAAATGCCTCGGAGGGACCGCAGGGAGCTTGTTCTCTTATCCTGAAGCTTCAGGGCGCTCCACGGCTTACTCTTTCCTCGTGTCAAAAACCTAGTTCGTTGGGAGACTAAACTATTTACATGCATGACGGAAGCCTTCTAAGTACCATTGCTGTGGCTGCTGGGGGTCTCACTGCAAATTCCTGACTGTGGCTCTGTAGCCCTTTGCCTCTCCTCTCCCACCTGCTCTGGAACGCTCCTTCAGCTCGAGAAGCCCACAAGGGACACGGTCTATTGTGTACAGACGACCGCAGCCCATGCTTGAAGCCTCGCGTTTCTGAAGCTCAGTGGGGAGAGCCAACAACAAAATAATGCCCGTGGAGCACAAGGCAGAATTTGCCTCACGGCAGGTGAGAGGTGGGCAGGCTGGAGAGGGAGAGCGAAGGCTGCTGGCTGGAGCGGCGGGAGAAGGTCTAGCAGACAAGCAAGGCTCACCGGGTCTTTGGGGGTGTCCCTGCGGAGGGGGTCAGGGCCAGCTCTCGGGCCCGTGCCCGGGGCATCTCCGAGAGCAGCAGGTCCAGGAGCCGCCCGGACGGAAGGTTCTTCCTGGGGGCGAGCTGACAGAAGCAGGTAGGGACCTCCCGTGTGGAGTGAAGAGTTCAGGTTTGTTTCATAGATCGTAGAGTCTCGAAGATTATTTTCAGGAGGGACAGTGCAGTGAATGAGGCTGGATACACGTTGGAGGAAGAAGGAGTAGGAGCGGTGAAGACGTGGGGAGGACCGTTGTGTACGATTAGGACCAGATTAGATAGGAAAAAAATCAGGGAAATGTCACAAGCAAAATCTGGAGAGGGTGGTTCTCCCCTGAATACAGAGAGGAGTGGTAATTCCCTAATGACGGCAGGGAGGCAACGGGCTCAGAGGGCAGCAAGAAAACACGACCAGAAGTCGGGAGACCAGTGTGCTGGTTTGCTTTTTCTCCCCTTGTGGGCTCTGTGACATCAGCGTTTCTGGGCCACCAAATCCTCCTAGGTGACCTAAGGAACAGTGATGTCAGGGCTCTCTTCTCACATTTGCTCGAAACGAAATAAGAGCCGAGCAGAAAGCATTTTAAAAAGTTAGAGATCATTCAGATCATCCTACCATTAATATCCCCATGCAGCCGGGGTCCGGTGACTCACTAATTTTGCCCAGCTTCAGGGACCTGGAGGAAGGACGCTGCGTGAGCATCTGTGTGCTTCTGGAAGAGGCTCAAAAGACAGCTTTGCATCACTGCAGGAAGGGAATTTCCCATCTCCAGGCAAAACAATGAAAAAGAGCAATCTCTCCCCAGGAGCCTGTCTCCGAAAGACTTGATTCTCAGCGAGACCTCACGGGGACGTAGCCATCCCCGTGTGGTGGTACGTGAGCAGTATCCTCGTCACCCTGCTGTTGGCGGTGGGGGCGGAACTTTCCACCGGCCTCCATAAACATCAACGCCAGTTAAAATCACAGCTCTGCAAACCACAGCCCAGGGGACTATTACCCTCCCCGGCCCCCGTGACTTTAAACTAGGCAGACCGACTTGGGGACCAGGGTCCCAAGACTGTCTTGCGGCCTCCTTGGCATGTACAAGCCACGCCTTTCTCGCTCAGATGCCAGCAGGATCGTGGGGCCGGGGATGGCGGGGAAGGTGGGAGCCCGATGTTGTAGCTCTGGGAGTCAGCCTTGAAATGCCAGGCGAACCGAGAACCCATCACGTATTGCACAGATGTCAGGCCGATCGGCATTGTCCTTGTGCTCATTCAGCCTGCATTTGAGGAGGTGATGAGGTCTCTGGACATCTTCATGTCACGCAGCTCCCTCCCTAGTGAAGGTTTCCTATAAATTATCCTGTGTAGCTTCTGCTGCCACCTTCCGTTACCGGCCCTCTTATAAAGTCCATTTTATAGATGGGAAAACGCAGGCAGGGAGAAGGGAAACTCCTAATAAAGCCATGGAGCTCATAGATCACTCCAGGATCATACCACAGCCTACACCGACCCTAAAATTTCACTAATTTGGTCAGCTCTCTGATATCTCGGGAACAAAATCCTCTGCCCCGCCATGCCCCAGGGTGCTTGGCACATACTCACACTCGGTACTTATTTTTGGATTGATTCATCACAGATGAAATGAGGGTGGAAGGGTGGCGTCTGCAGCCCAGCGTGAGAAGGAAATTAGCTGGACCGACTCCTCAGAGAGGATCCCGAGTCTGATACTGAGAGAGGAGATGGGGGAATGGAAGGATCCAGAACTGAAGAAGTGCGAGATGGGGAGAAGTGGAAAAGAAAAAGGAAGGAAGGAAGGAAGGATAGAGTCAAAGAGAGCTGGAAAGTAGAGAGAAAAGGCAGAGCAAACAGCAGAAGTGAGTGCTGGGGACACGTGTGGTGTCACCTAAACGGGCATCTGAAGATGGCAAGGTCGAAGCATGGAGAGTAAGAGGGTGGTCACCAGGGGCCGGGCTGGGAGCATCGTGGAGATGTTCAATGGCACAGAGCTGCACCCGGTGGAGAAGTCCCAGAGTCTGAAGCACAGTAGAGTGAATCTAGACAGTATCGTACTAGAAGCGTCCAACCTGCTCAGAGACGGGATCCGCTTACTCCCGGCACAAAAGAGAAATGATACTTTCGGGACAAGCTAGAGGTGCTCACTATCCCCATAACGGCAATCAGATTACAGTGTATAAATGTGTCAGAGCAAGAGGCTGTAAACCTTACAGTTTACAGCCTTATATTATGTGTCAAATGTTTCAATAAGAGAAAAAAAAGTTGGTTTCATGTAATTGTTTTAAGATGGATAAGGGCTTTCTTATATATTCATCCAGAAGGCAGAGAAATGGGTCAGTTTAGGCAGTTCAAAAAATAAATGGGGGCACCTGGGTGGTCAGTCGTGAAGCGTCTGCCTTCAGCTCAGGTCAGGATCCCAGGGTCCTGGGATCGAGTCCTGTGTCGGGCTCCCTGCTCAGTGGGAAGCCTGCTTCTCCCTCTCCCGCTGTGTCTCTCTGTCAAATAAATAAATAAAATCTTAAAAAAAAAAAAGAAACTAAATGCATGAGCTGTCAGTCAAAGTCCGAGATATCCCCTCAACAATCATGCCAGCACATGGGCTTTTTGCCCACCTTGTGAACCTGTCTGGTGTCTTTGCCCTGACCCTCCTCAGTAGCCCTTGGGACTTTGATGCTAATTCTATTCTTGTGCATTTCATGCTGCCTCTCTCTATTGATCTATACCATTATATTAGTTTCAGGTGTACAACAGAGTGATTTGATGTTGCATATATTACAAAATAATCACCACAATAAGCCTAGTTAAAGGAGAGGAATACTTGAAACACAACCCTTCCTTAAGTTTGGAGTGATTCGCTGGCAATTGCCTTTTTAAGATAAACATGTTAGATGAAATGATGAATGTGTAGGAGCTATTGAGAATGAGATGAACTTTTTAAAAAAGATTTATTTATTTATTTTAGAGGGAGAGCACATGTAGGGGGAGGGGCAGAGAGAGGGAGAGAGAATCTCCAGCGGACTTCCTTTTGAGCGTAGGGTCTGACGTGGGGCTCAATCTTATGACCCTGAGGTCATGACCTGAGCCGGAACCAAGAGTCAGACACTTAACCGACTACATCACCCAGGTGCCCCGAGAATGAGAAGAACTGGAGATGATGCCTTTATACCCCCAAAATGTCCTAGAAAACAACAATTCTGGGCTCTATTTGTTTTTTTGTTTTTTTTTCCCAAGACAGTTTTGGTCTTTTGTAGAGCTCGTAGGGAATTTTCTTTGGTTGTGGTGTTTTTTTCAAATGAAACTCCAGCAGTTACTGATACACTGTCACTGAATAGAAACATTCCTGTGGCTTCTCAGAATTCAGATTCTGGAAATATTAACATCGAAAAGCCCAAAATGTAATCAATTGTTTCTCCAACACAGTGGTTCCTGCTTCTGAGCTCTCTCTCAGAGTTATTCTGCTGATACTTTGTAACTTAGCAAACACAATTTACAGAAACAGTGTGGGGTGCTCTAATGTGGAAAAAGAAAAGCAGGGGAAACATAAAACAGCCCGTGAAAACGAAGGTTAGGTCCTGCTGTCTGCGGCAAGGGACTACGACGAGAAGGAATTTAAGTCTTTGAAGAAAAATAGATTTATGATGAAGAACCTCTTATTTGCTTTAAGACCATTTCAGTGAATAAAATTTTGTACATATGTAAAGTTCCTTAAAGTGTAAAATACTGATTCTTAATATACAAAGCATTATTATATTCAAAAACCATAGGAGTTTAAAGTAAACTCCTAATCATTTTGCCTAAGAACGAGGGCATTTAATCTGTGGTTTTAATTCCCAGTTGCAGCCGAGGTCGGCTTGATGTAGGCAGAGGAGACAGGGCTTTGGATATTGGTATTTAGAAGGTAGTCAGTGGAAGCAGGTTTGAGCAGAGGGGTTAAAAAGAATAAAATATGAGGTTTTTTTTTTTTTTTTAAACTAGTGTGAATGCCTCCCTTCTGGATCGTGAGCCCTGAGAGGGCAGGGACACGGTCTCCCTCCCTGCACCTGCACAGAGGTCGGCCCGTCACATCCGTGTGCTTGGGAAATAGTTATTGAATGTACGATGTAGAAGAGGCCCCAACACATATTTTGCCTATTTTAATCCTAAAATTGGTCCCAAATAACAGAGACCCAGATAAGTGGACTCTTGTGCTGGCTCTTTCCATAGCTCCCCTAAATACTCTGGAACTTCAGAATGGCCCAGAAGAAACCCCAACCAGAGGGGTGCTGTGGTCTTCATCAATGGGTCGACCCAACGGAGGCTGCCGAACTTGGCAGTGGGGGAGGGAAGGAAGAAGATCGACTTGCTCCCTCACCCGCTCCTGCCTGTGTGATAAAGCACGTGTTGGGTCAGGTCCTCTAGTTGGGTACTCTTCTTCTTTTTAAGTATTGAGGTGTAATTGATACAAAAAAGCTGCATATATTTTGTGAACACAACTCAATGAGTTTGGGGATAAGTATTCACTTGTGAAACCATCACCAGCATCAAGGCCATAAACATGTCCCTAGGAGACTCCTAAAATTTCATTCTGCCATTATTATTATTATTATTGGTATTGTTATTATTAGAACACTTTACATAAGATCTAACTTCTTAGCAAATTTTACCTATAGACTTTGTTGTCGTTGGCTGTAGAATCGGTGCTGTCTAGTGGACCTCCAGGCATGTTCACCTGACACAACTGTAACTTTGTGACTTTGCACCCTTTGACCAACACCTCCCCGTCCCACCTGCCCCCCACCCCAGCCCCTGGCAGCCACCCTTCTTCTCTCTGTTTCTACAAGTTTGACTATTTTAGATTCCACATTAAGTGAGGTCATATGGTATTTGTCTTTCTCTGTCATTCAATATAATGTCCTCTAGGCCTATCTATGTTGTCACCATGGGCAGGAACTCCTTCTTTTAAAGGCTAGATAATATTCCATTATCTATCTATCTGTCTCTCTATCTCACATTTTCTTTATTCATCCATCCATCCATCAACGGACATTTAGGTTGCTTCTAGATCTTGGTTATGGTGAGTAATGCCACAATGCTCGGCATTATTGAGATCCTGATGTCATTATTGAGATCCTGATGCTGGGTATTTGGAAATACCCAGCAGTGGGATTCCTGGATCAGGTGGCAGCTCAGGGCTGTTTGATGAGAGCATTTCCCCTCATCTGACTTACAGACACACAAGTGTCTCTGTTGAAACCAGTGGGAGATTTGTGCTGAGAGAAGTTATACCAAGAGCTAATTTCTGATTCATTGAAGAGTGAGTTTCAGAGACATTTGACAAGTAAAAACATAGTTTTCTACTTTCCCTGATGAGCTTCTTAGATCTGGATAGAAGATAGACAATAGATGATAAATGATAGATACAGCATGTTGGAGTTACTCTCACAGAGAAGGAGGAATTGAGCTGTTTTCACCCAATTAAAGGAGAGAATGGACTCACCATTAACTGATTTGTAGAATAGCATGGGGGTGGCCACTTCTGGAGGGAAAACCAGGAGTTATGTTTCTAGACGTTTAGGTTTGAGAAGCCGGTCAGATACCAACGAGACACCATCTTCCCAGGAGAAGAAATCAGGGTGAGAACACACATGTTTGGCCAACTCCGCGTGTGGATGGAAGTTAAAGCCAGAGCAGATGAGATGACCTAGCAGGTTTGCATAAACGAAGGGTGGAGGGGTTTACTGAGTCCCCTGGTGGGGAAGTGAGTACGGAGACAGAGAGGAGGGGTGGCCAGTGTGATGGGAGGAGGGCTGAGGGTGTGGCTTCCCGGAGCTCAGATGAAGGCAAACGCATCCTGAAAAAGAGGACCTTTGGTTTCAAAGGCTGAGGGGAGTATCAGTGGTGAAATGACCATTAGGTTTAATGACCTGGAATTGACCTTGCTGAAGGTGGTTTTGGTGTTGTTGTGGAGATAACAGTCTAACCTGAGTAGTTTCAGAAGATGATGGCGGGGCAAGATGTGAATCACAGATCCTCTTTGACTGAGTCTTGATATAAAGGGAAGTGGACAAATGAAGAAGAAGCAAGAGTCAGGTGAGGTCAAGGGAGCTTCTTTAATTCCTGTTTGTAAAGATGGGAGGCTCTTCATATGATCACGGAAGTAATCCATAGGAAGGGAAAGATGCAAGAGAGGTTGGAAAAATGCCACCATGACATCTTTTAGCAAACTGGAGGGGACTGAATGCAGGGCACGGGTGGAGGGAGAGACTTTCCTTAGACCTGAGCAGACAGACAGACAGCAGTCTTAGGGAAAGAGGGGATTGGCCCCGTGGTTCATAAGTGACAGTCACGATGACAGGTAGCTAATGGCTCAGGCTTCAGAGAATGAGATTTATTTCATAAGGAGCGAGGGATGATGGTCTAGAAGCCACAATGAGGAGCTAGACACACCTGCTTTACATCCCCGCCGGCTAGCTCGAGGTCTGGAAGGACCTGCTGAAGAGTACAACACGGAATCTTCCACAGGCAGCCAGGGTGCGGCGGGAGAACAGAGTAGGGACGTCCATACAGGAGGTTGAGGTATAGAAGATTATGTGGATGACCTTGAGCTCTAGAAGGTGCAGGAAGGATCTGGGCTCTGTGGAGGTGTGAGGGCTCAGAGATGCACAAAGCCCAGTGGGGTGCATTCCTGGCTGACAAGGGACAACGTGGGACATCAGTGGCTGACTTACATACTGTGAAGGGTGCGGGGCAAGCATCTGGCAGACTCAGGGGCTGGAGCTAGGCATAGCTGGAGCTGGGAGGAGGGGGTTTCTCCAGAAGCAAGCAGAGCGGTGTGTGTCTCAGGTCCTGTCACCGTGGCGGTGGCGTGTGGAGCCCCGCGACGTTCCCAGGTCACTTTGCTGCACAGAGCTTCCTTGTGCGGTTGTGCCTGTTATGCATTTGATGTGAACGGTGCCCTCTACCAACGCGAGCTTTCTTCAGAGATCTGCGGCACCAGGAGCAGGTGGGGTGCCCTGTGATTTCTCACGTGGCTGATGAGGAAACTGAGCCACAGCTATGTCTAGTGACTTCCCAGTTTCACACTATCAGTAATCTGGTTCTGGCATCTTCCAGCACTCTTAATCTTGATGCCACCTCTGGAATGCTAAGATGCTTTTCCCCCCTGAGGTACTGTTAACAGCCATGGCCAAAGGCTAAAATGCACCGGAGGAGGAGAAGAGAGTCCATGCATGTAAAAGAGAAATTTAAAACCAAAAGCTCTCTTTTTTAATGGGTCTGCCTCCATTTCCTGGTAGCCTCTGCCAATCCCTTCTTACTGGAGAGTGAGGGGCAGGGAAGACCAGAAGGTTCACGTGCGTGGTTCAGTGGTGGGATTCCTTTAGGGCTCTTGGGCTGGGGCCTGGTCATTTGGTTGCAGGGACCTGGAAATACCAGTATTTGTGGGCCTTTTATCTTATCCTAGACTGTTTCTCTTGGGAGGATTCTCCTGCCTCCTGCCTCAGGGTATGAATATGGCCATGGGTTTCCAGGGACCCAATCAAGGGAAGTGGGCTGGGGAAATGTCTTTTTAGTGATTGGGTTTTCAATTAAAGCTCACTTTCATCCCCTTGCTAAAACCCTTCACGGCATCTGGAACCCCCAAGGCCCAAAGCCTCCAGCTTGGTAATCCTGGTAGACATTTTATAGTGATTTAAATCCTCTCTGTTCACCTTTCTTCCAGCCCCTGCTCTAGTGACAGGTTCTATGCTGGTGTGACCAGGTGTCACGCAGCTACACTCCCACGGCCCCCGGCTGGCAACCCATGACTCTGACCCCAAGCTTCCCAGGTGACTTGGAAGGGAAACGCGGCGGGCACTTGCCCACCAGCAACCCGGAGCGGCCGGTGAGTGGATCCTTCATGTTTTGGGAGATGGAGGTGACGCACCAGGCTTGCCTCTCCCCAGCCCCCCAGAGCAGAGCGCCCCAAGAGCCGCTGGACAGACCTTCCCAGAAAGCCCGATGGCAGACAGCAGCCAGTGGCCCACGACACCGGCTGGAATGCCTCCTGCCCCGGGCTCTCCCTCCTTTCCCCTGCCTGTCCATTTCTCGGGTCCCTTCACCCCAGCTCCTTGGGGTCCCATTCCTAAAGAAGCTGTGTATCCGCCGGGCCTCTGGGGTGTGCACGTGAAGAGCTCCGTGTTTGTGAAGGGACAGAGGGCCCTGGGCTTCTACATATTCCTCGCACGAGCCTCTGCCTCCTCTTTGCAGCCCCGACTTCTGGGCAGCCTGGAGCGTTCAATGCCTGAGGCCTCTCCACAGCTCAGTGGTGCGAGTCGCCTTGCTTTTTATTGCTTTCCTTCTCTGCGGGACACGAGGCTTCAGCCTTTCCCACCCTGATCTATTATTTACCGCCTACGCGTCTGCTCTGCCTCTTCTAGAAGTTTGTGGCTGTCTCGCATCTGGCGTCTTCCCTTCAGTGGTTCTTTTTGTCCTTGCAGGTCCCTAACCTAACCGCCTGCATCTGCTCTCTCTGCTCTCTGGGGACCGTGGGGGGATAGGACGCGCGTGTCCCTTGCCGTACGCAGCCTGGACCTCGGCCTTGTCCCTGGTTCCCGAAGGGCACAGACCCGAGCTCTGGTTCTGTGTCACTGGGAATGGACGATGGATCTGGGGCAAGACAGCAGAACGCGCCTGGGCTCGGTTTCCTCGTCTGTAAGGTGAGCCGCGAGAACTCACCTCTAAGATGCCCCCCTCGCCCCCTCCCCAGGCCCGAGGTGCTGTTCATGATCTGAGCCCGCCTCTGGGCCTCAGCGACACGTGCAGAAGTCACTGGTGCTCGGGACCTGAAGGCAGCACTGGCTGGGTCTCCAGGCCGTGGGAGAGCCGGTCATATCCGCCTCCAGGAGATGCGGGATGGGGGGTTTCATCCTCCCGGGGCCCGCAGACAGCTTGCAGCTCTGCAGAACGTCTGGATGCAGCACATCTCTCTAGAATTAGTTGGACATTTTCTCCCTTCGGCGCCTCCAGGAAGCTTTGTGCAACATTGGCCTTCGGTTAGACGGAAATTACTGGGCTTTGTCCTCACGGTTTTCTTCCTTCTTCTAAGATTCTCTTATACTTCAGAAACAAGTTGGTTTTGGATAGAGGGGCCAAAAAAATAGATTCTAAACCCATGGCGTGTGTGTATATGAACACACACGTGCAGTACACACGCCGACACGCGACTACCCTAGTGTCTTAAAGTCCCGCAGCCTGCGAGTCTGTGTGCTGGGCTGTCACTCTTCTCTGTCTGATCGTTAAAATCCATCCTGATTAATCCCATTCCCCCTCTCCTTTCCCCCCACATGACCCGACAGCCTCGGTGTGGCGGGCTCTAGGAACCATTTCCGAATCCTTCCCAAAAACACGAGCTGTCGCAGGAAGGACATATTTTGCTGTGTCAGACCTGACGTAGCTCCCGTCTGCGCCCAGAGCCTGAGTTTTTCCCGTTCAACATCCAAACTCAGCTCTGATGTCACTCCCTCTGCGAAGATCCCCTTCATTGTCCCAGACAAGGGGAGACCGTCCCTCCTACGTTTGCCCCTAGGTTCCCTGATAACCCTATTGCAATAAATACGTTTCCGTTGGAATAAACATCACCTTGAATTATAATTATATATGAGAACAGGACATTAACATGAGCTTCTTGTTAGTTTTGACCGAGGTCCCAAAGGCTGGGAACACAGAAAACATGCGCGCATTTTAAAGAGAGGAGCTGGCTCACCTAGCAATTGCTTGAGGAATGAACTTAAACTTAATCGATGTTAGCTAATTGTCGCTCTCCAGCTCTAAGAGACTGTGAGGCGGAAGGGGGTGGGGATGAAATCCCCTTGGAGAGGTTGTCAGAGTCATGGGGAATTCCCCCCTCCCCCCACTCTGCCCTGGGACCACCCTCATGATGATGGGGGATGGTTTTTTTTTTTTTTTACTTTATTTAAGCTTTATTTAAACATATGATGTAACCCCACCACCCTCACCCAACCCCTCTTCCCCCCACCCCCCTCAGTTTGTTTTATGACATTAAGAGTCTCTTTTGGTTTTTCTCCCTCCCGATCCCATCTTCGTTCATTTTTACTTTTCCTACCACCTTAACTCCCACCCCCGTTGCATCTCCACTTCCTCATACCAGGGAGATCATGTGGTAGTTGTCTTTCTCCAGTTGACTTATTTCGCTAAGCATAATATGCTCTAGTTCCATCCATGTCGTCGCAAATGGTAAGATTTCATTTCTTTTGATGGCTGCATAGTATTCCATCGCATATATATACCACATCTTCTTTATCCATTCATCTGTTGATGGACATCTAGGTTCTTTCCATAACTTGGCTATTGTAGACATTGCTGCTATAAACATTCGGGT